>PVJH01032626.1:0-22444 GCA_004026705.1 Nesogale talazaci | reverse complement strand
GTGGGCTGCAGTCCCGCACTCAACCACTACGCCACCAGGGCTCAGCCCCAGATGGAATTTCTATTCTCAGTGATTGGTCCCAGGCTTAACCATTCACGAACTCCACGCTTGAGTATTTAGAGCAACTTATTTGCTTTATGTCTTTCAAAGCTGTGTTTTTTTAGAGCGTGAAGTAATACCTTATCTCTTCAGTGAAACAAAATGTTTTTTTAACAGAATGTTTATCAGTGGAAAAGACCCTTGCTGCTTCTGCATAAGACATCTAGCCTTGGGTTCTGTTTTATCTGATAGCAGTCTTTTCTCATCTGTTTTATCTTCTTCTCAGTTTCTTTACAAATCTACTTCTTTTTACTGTGGTGAGGACACACACACACACACAGACACAACATGACACCTTCACATTTACAGTTCAATGGCCTTGATTCCACTAGTCATGGTGCACCATTGCTGCCACTGCCCTTTCCCCAATGTCCCACCACTTTCACATAAATTCAGTGACCCCAAAACAAAGCTAGTCCTTTGTTTTGCTTTTATTAAAAAAAAAAATGTAAAGGAAGATGGCATATATTTATAGAAGAGTTGACCAAACAATGAAATGTTTTAACCTACTTACATGTTTAGTTTAACTCCTATTGCCATCAAAGTCAATTCCCCTCACAAGAACCCTGTAGGAGAAGGGAGTACTTGCAAGACTGTCAATCTGTCTTCATTTTAATCGTTTTACTGGGGACTCATACAGCTCTTACCATACGCCACACATTCATCCACAATACATTTGTTGCCATTATTTAAAAAAAATTTAGAGAATAAATTTACTTGTAATAATTCAAATGCAATTGTTGCGTCTTGTGTAATAACATATTGAAAAATGAAGTTCTGTAGTTAAAGATACCATGGTTAGCTTTTACAAGTAGCATCCCATTTTTCTCAATCATGTCCTGTGGTTTAAAGCGCTTCCTGGGTTCTTACTGAAAAGTGATTTAAAAAAAAAAAGTCATTTTAGGCCTGAGCCCCAGTGGCATAGTGGTTGTGCGCGGGACTGCGGCCCACTGGGATGGAGGTTCGAGTCCAGCTCCCAGGAGCAAAGGCTGGGCCTCCTACTCCCATCACCTGAGGGCAGTGATGCCCCCCCTCCAAAAAAAAACAAACAAAAAAATCATTTTATTGGGGGATCACATAACTTTCATCACTATATATATAGACACACATACACACATATATATAGACATATATATATTGCATGCAAAGCACATTTGTTCATTTGTTGCCATCATCATTCTCAAAGCATTTTCTTTCTACTTAAGCCCTTGCTATTAGCTCCTCATATTTTCCCTCCTTCATGAACCCTTGAAAATTTGTAAATTATTTTTACACTGATCACTGTTTCCCTTCAGCCACTTTTCTGTTGCCCGCCCTCCAGGAAGGGAGGTAGATGTAGATCACTGTGCTCAGTTCCCCCTTCCTTCCCCCCACCTCCCCCTTCTCCTGGTTTTCCTACTCTCAATATTGGTCCTGAGGGGTTTCTCTGTCCTGGATTCCCTGTGGGACGCCACTGTTGTCTTCCAGGGAGCAAGCTGACTTGGTACTTAGCTGTCAATTGCTTAACTTCTGCTCTCCCAGTGCTTCTCACTTACTGGAATGTATCAACTGGAGCATGCTTGCTGAAGTCATTGTCTGGCTTGCCAATAATTTCCGTGAAGTTATTAAGTATGTTAGGAGTGTAAAAGAAGCTAAAGTTCCATCTGATTCGTGGATCATTTATGGAGATAAAGGAGCATACTGCCTGCTTGAGGTGTCTTTCTTCCCTTTCTCTCTCTCTCTCTCTCTCTCTCTCTCTCTTTCTCTATTTAGTTTCAGAAATTGTCCTAGAGCACTCTCAGGATGAGGTAAGAGTTAACAGGGTTCAGTCTGAAGGTGTCACAGTGGGTCATCGTCATCATCATCATTGATGAGCTGTCACTGAGAACTCATCCCCATTCAATAGCCCTTTGTGTCTCACCAACCTGCTGAGAAGGATGCCTGGAGGGGAAGTACCCAGCACAGGAAGCTGCGAGCAGAAATGCCATCAGCCTTCTCAGGAGTCTTTTTCCAAATGTGTCCCTTAAGGGACTTGTCGAGCTGATGTGTTGTTCAGGAAGGAACTTTTTTTTGTGTGTGGCATCACTGTCCTGGTGGGAGTAGAAAATCCAGCCTTCCTCCTGGAACTAACTTAAAATTTTTTTTTCCTCTGACACTTTTACTGGCATCAATATCAAATTCACACATCATACAACTCAGCAATTCAGGCACATCAAGAAGAGTTGTACAATCATCCCCACAATCGGTTTTTTTTGTTGGTTTGTTTTGTTTTTTGGGGGGCTTCACTGCCCCCTGGTGGGAGTAGGTGGCCCAATCTTGCTCCTGGAGAGCTGCTGCTGGATTTGAACCTTCAGCCCAGTGGGCTGCAGTTCCGCACACAACCACTACGCCACCGGGGGCTCAGCCCCATTCCCACAATCATTTTTAGGACATAGTCTTCATTCTTGTTATCAGTATTAACTTCGCCTTTCCCTGCAACTTCCCCAGATATATCATTAATCCAGTTACTGTGTCTATCGATATACCTATCTGGATTTCATATACAGAAAAACATTAACAAACAAACTGAGAAACAAAAAGCTAACAGGGGGCTGAGCCCCGGTGGCGTAGTGGTTGTGCGCGGGACTGCGGCCCACAGGGACGGAGGTTCAATTCCAGCAGGGGGGCTGGGCCTCCTCCTCCCACCACCGGAGAGCAGTGATGGCCCCCCCCCCCCAAAAAAAAAAAAAAGCTAACAGGAATAACAAAGTAAAACAGACAAAAACCTCAATCCAAAAGAAAGCAGGAAATATTAAAAAGTCAGAACAAATTTAAAAGGATCAAAAAGGAATCAAATGATAGGGTACTAAATTTTAACCTGACTGCGTCTGCCCTAATCCACATTCCAACTCCTTTGGTCTCTAACTTTTCACACCGTGAGAACCTCAGAGTCGGGTTGGGTTTAATCCTGAGGGTGGAGACAGGCGCAGGGAGCGTGGGTCATCAACAAGGAGGGTCTCGACGTGCTAGAGTCCCCATAACAGACTGTAGTCCAGGTGGGGACTGCCAAATGACAGTGTCTTAACTGCTCCACTGTCGTGACCTGGGCAGCGCCTGGAACGCCGGAGAGAGGGCAGGCGGGCGGGCGGTGGGGGCTGGATGAAAGACAGGAGGCCGAAAGCGGATGATAGAGAAGGCTGTCCCACAGCTGCAGTGCACATAGGCAGGCAGGCAAGGCTGCCTAAGGAATGTTATCACAAGGTCACGGGGAGGATGAAGCCAGGAACAGGGAGTAGAGCTGATTGTCTACAGTTTTGCTTCAGCAGTTTTGCAGAGAACAAGTGGCCAAGGTCACACCATTCAGTGCGTCGGGTCCTTGGGTTGAACTGTCAGCATCTTCCCACGGGGCCTTGCCTCAAACTCGGGAGGCGATGGTGCTGCCCGCCTGGTTCAAGGAGTAGACATGACATCACTGAGAATCACATTCCAGACAAATGGACACATACTTCGGAGGGTACAATCCAGTCCCCAATGAAGGCCTTGGCTACCATGGCTCAGTTGAGCATCCTTGGTGGGCGGCACGCCCCGCCGCCGCCGAGAGGATTAGCACTGTCCGTAACTGAGACAGGTGGGACGGGGTGGGGAAGACGACTCACACTGCATCCCTGCTGCACTCTGCCCTTTCCATGGTGCCTTTTGCCTTTGCTGATTTTAATCTCTTATTATAATCAATCATTCTCATGAGTCTAATGGCTTCTCTGAGTTCTAAATGCCCTCAGAGATCATGGTTTTCCGGAGTCTTGTCTTGATGGGAATCGCCCATCCACATCCGTGATGAAGAGCCTGGTGGTTCTACAACCCCATCACCCTGAGGAGGGCCGTCTGTGGGTTTCCCTTCATTGTGTGAGGCCAGGTACAGGGCAGAAGGCAGACAGGGAGGGTAGGAGCCTTTCAGCTTGTAAAACAAAGGCCAGGTTTTACTGGACATCCATAAAGGGTCATGTTGGCTGCAGCTGATACACAACTAGCCTCCCAGTGGTCAGTGTTATGAACTGCATTGAAACTCCGCCCCCCCCCCCCCCCGCCCCAATTCAGGTGGTTAGATAGACTCCCATTTGGGAATGGGTTGTCATTGCTATGTCATCGAGGCAGGACAGTATAGGCTGTGACTTTGTAGGATGACAGCCACATGCGAGGAGACTCACTTTCGTGACACCTCTGGTGCATTCTGAAGGTTTTCATGGGTTCAAGTGTGAGTTTGGAATATGTTTGACATTTTGAATTCTGCTTGGAGTGAAATTGATCCATTTTTTCAGTCATTGGAGGAGATTGATAAGGAGCAGTCAGTCCATTGGAAACTGGATGTCAGGAGTGATTCACAGAATTTCCCTTGGCTATACTCATTATGTTTTCTGTATTTACTATGTTTTAGGGTTTACTTATGTTTTAGTGTCTCCTGCACTTGCTGTGCTTAGGTTTATGAAACCTGTCATGCCTCTTATGAATTATAGCCCATCTACATGTAATATATGATTAATATGAGAAATGAGTATACCAAGAGGAATTAATGAAAGCCAAATTATAGTGGGAGAAGAAGAAATTAAAGGGAAGTAGAGGAAAGAACTAGGAAGCAAAGGTCATTTATAGAGGTTTAAATACAGGCATGTACATAGGTAAATGTATTTATATATAACGACAGGGAAATAGATCTATGTGTATATTTATATGTTAAGTATTACAGTATCAGATGGACATTGGGACCTTCTACTCAAATATTCCCTCGATGCAAGAACACTTTAATTAACCTGGCTTTCTGTGATTCTCACCTTCCCAACAATATTGCTGAGCACAAAATGTGTACATAAGCAAATGTGGTGAAGAAAGCTGGTGGCACTTGGCTATCAAAAGATATAGTGTCTGGGGTCTTAAAGGCTTGAAGCTAAACAAGCGGTCATCTAGCTCAGAAGTAACAAAGCCCACATGGAAGAAACACCCCAGTCTGTGTGATCATGAGGTGTTGATGGGATCAGATATCAGGCATCAAAGACCTAGAACAAAAGAAAATCATATAGATGTGAATGAGGGGGAGGGTGGAGTGAAGACTCAAAGCCCAAGTGTAGACAATTGGTCACCCCCTCACGGAAGAGTCACAAGGAAGAGACAAGCCAGTGAGGTTGCAGTAAAGCACTGCTAAAACACACTACTTCCTTCTCATTCTTTAGCCCTCCCCACCCTAACCACTATCATGGCCCCAATTCTATCTTATAATTCTGGCTAGACCAGAGCATGTACATGGGTATAGATAGGAAATGGAAACATAGGGACTCCAGGACAGATACCCCCCTCAGGACCAATAATGAGAGCAGTGATACCAGGAGGGTAAGGGAAAAGTGGGGGGAGAGAGAATCAATTACAATAGTCAACATATACCACCTCCGCTGTGCCCCCACCCCACAGGGGGATCAACAACAGAAAAGTGGGTGAAGGGAGATATCGGTCAGTGTGAGACATGAAAAAAGAATTATCAAGGATTCATGAGGGAGGGAGGGGAAAAAATGAGGAGTTGATACCAAAGGCTCAGGTAGAAAGAAAACGTTCTGGAAATGATGATGGCAACGTATGTACAAATGTTCTGGACACAATGGATGTATGTATGGATTATGATAAGATCTGTACAAGCCCCCCATAAAATGATTTCCAAAAAGAAAAACAAAGAACTAAATGCCGCTGGAAATGTTGCTGAAGGATGCTCTGTTGGCTAGCCTCCTGATACACCCGTCTTGCTTTTTCTCTGTGCCACTTGGAGTGGTTATGGATTAGGCTCATTGCTCTCTATTTGCGGTAACGGTTTCCATCAGTCTCTCCTGAGGTCGAGGGAGTCCCCAGGCTGTGAATGCAGTGCGGGTTTGTGGAGCGTGTAGGTAAGTCAGAACAAGTGCACACAGTTCTCTTGCACTGTGTGACCACTGCCATCAAGCTCGTCCCGACTCACAGAGCCCCTTAGAACACACGGAATGGCTTCCCAGGTTTTCCATCTTCACGGGACCCAACGGCCTCTTCCTTCCAGAGCTGCTGGTGAGTTCAAAGGGCTGCCCAATGCTTGACCCACACGGGTACCAGCCTCACTTTAGAAAGCTTGGCGTCTTCGCAGCGAGTCCAGAGTCTTGTGCCTATCAAGTGACGGTGACTTCCAAGAAGCGTTTGTGTTTAGAGGGGCTTGTTTCAGTCTTTTCCACATGCGGCTAAATTTCCCTAGCAATTTCTTTCTTTTTTTTTTTTTTTGGGGGGGGGGGGCATCACGGCTCTCCGGTGGTGGGAGTAGGAGGCCCAGCCTCACTGCTGGAATTGAACCTCTGTCCCAGTGCTGCAGTCCCGCGCACAACCACTACACCACCGGGGCTCAGCCCCCCTAGCAATTTCATAAAGATGACATCTGGCAGCCAACAGCCACATGAAGGAATGGGGGAGTCTGGTAACAAGATGGGAAATCTAAATTAAAACAACAATGAGATGCCCCCTCACACCCACACTCTTAGCAAAATCAAGGAAAACAAAGCCAGAGAAGGATATATGCTGGAGAGGATGTAGGGGAATTGGGACCCTCACACGTTGCTGGTGAGAAAATGAAAATCAATCGGACACTTCTTTTCCAAAGGCAAAATAAAAAGGACCTTATGATCCTGCAATCCTTGTACCAGGTATATATATACCCTAAAAAGATAAAGATTGCTAAGTGAACAGACATACGTACAGCTGTGTTTACTGTAGCAATTTCCATAGTAGCAAAAGATGGGAACCACCGCAAGCTGCAACTATAGAGGAATGGCTCAACAAACTGACATATGCAGAATATTATGCATTACTGAAAAGATGATGACTCCCAACCACTGCAAGACACAGACAAAACGAGAGAAACTTAGGCTCAGCAAAGTAAGCCTGACAAAGATAAACATCCAATGACACTCTGACTATAAAGAGAAAGGAAAAGTAGTTTTCGCACCAAAAGTATGACTGTGAAGACTCTGAGGAGACGGGGGCCAGGGAAGAGATAATAAATTACTACCGAGGAGGGCAGGAGAGAGGGAGGAAAGAGAGAGAGGGAGAGAGAGAGCCACATTTTGGGGGCGTTCACTCCTTGCGGTTGAGCAATGCTGACTCCTCTGGACCCCCTGTGGGTTTCTGAGACTGTGACTGTTCCTGGGAGTAGAAAACTCAGTTCTCCTGAAGGGCTCCCGGGGGTGGTTTTGAACTGTCCACCAGGCAGACGGCAGCCGAACACCTGAGCACCACACCACCAGGGCCCCGGATGGGGGCGGGGGGTTAGTGGGATCTTATTCTCAATTCTCTCTTTTTTGAGCTGGGCTATACAACAACACAGAGTATGCTTTTCTCATAAGACTTAAATAAATAAAGTCCAAAGACAAGCAAACATTCGCTGGTGGTCTTGGGCTAACAGCAGCACTGGAGATCTGAGGCAGCGTCACAGGGAGGACAGCGCTGGGAGGACGGGAGGACAGCTCTGAGCCTGCTGGGCTCCGGCTGCGGGTAGGTCCTTGTTCTGAGAAACGAGGTGGGAGATGCAGCCAGGGCCCCTGGGTCTCAGAGATGAGAGAGGGGGGGCGTTTCGGGGGGTGTAGCTGGGACCTAGAGATACTGGGACCTCTGAGAATAGAGAAGACATTGGGGGCCCCCAATTGGGGATGTAGTGGGGGGCCCTCGCCTCAGTGGGACCTCCGAATGAGGGCAAATGAGCCTCAGGGTCCCAGAGAAGAGAGGGGGGAGAGTTAGGGACATTTGCACGTGAGCCCTCGGGGGTCCCAGGCAGCCCTGATCAGGGGGCGCGGCTCGGGGAGGGGTTCCATGGGCGCCATTGGTGGGAAGGAGCCATGGGCGCCCCGCTGCTGTGGCTGTTGCTGTCTCCGGCCGGACTCGGGGTGCTGGGCGGGCAGGCCCACGGGGACGCGACCACTGCCTTGCCCTCACAGTCTCGAAGAACAAAGCCGGCGTTCGTGATCTCACGTGAGAACTGGGTGTACTTCTGGGGGCGGGCACTCGAGGCGGGGGCAGACCTTGGGGAGGGTGTCCCTGAGGCCTCACCTCTCCCCTTTGCCTCCCCCAGATGACAGGAAGTGGAAAATGCTTACAGGTTGGTGAAGCGCCGGGGGGAGGGGATGGACCTGCGGACCGGCCTGGGCTGGCTGGGTGAGGGTCCCGTGCCCCCCGCCCCCCCCGCCCCGTCTCCCTCCGGGACCCCGGGGAGCCCCTTCCATGCGCGCCTCTTGATGGGGACCTCCCACCCGAGCTGAGCCGCGTGTCCCTCTGTCCGTCTCAGCGCCCTGTGGTCAACGCAAGGCCCCCACGCGCATCGTGGGGGGCCATGACGCCCTGCTGGGGAGCTGGCCCTGGCAGGGGAGTCTGCGCTTCTGGGGCTCCCACATCTGTGGGTCCAGCCTGGTCAACCGTCGCTGGGTGCTCACGGCGGCCCACTGCTTCCAAGAGTGAGTCTGGGGGCGCTGGGGTGGGGGCGGGGCTCCCACGTGAACACGCCCGGGGTCCTCTGAGCCCCAGGCCTGGCTGGGCTCCCTGGCACCCGAGTTCCCATCGGCGCCTAGGGGGAGGGGCGCGCTGTCTTCTAGAATGATCTGCCAGAACATTTTCGTTGGAAAACCTTCCGTTTGAAACAACTGGCATCACTCTCCTTTCCCGAGAGGGGGTAGGGGTGGGGCACCCCAGGGCACCTGCGGGGAAGGTGTGGGAGGAGTTACCTTCGCGCGAGGAAAGCTGGCCGGTGGGGAGGTGTCATGAGCGGGGAGATCAAGAATGACTTAACGCTTTTAGACATTTTTGAATGTGTGACTTATTTACTGCAAACACACATGACACAATTTAATAACTTTATCATTAGCTAAGCATCAGAGGATAAGAATAATAATTATAGGGGTAGGTAATAGCACTTTTTACACATATTATTCCAGACTCATCATAGGTGCCCTTACGCCCGTAGAGTTGGAGAGAGCAGGAGTTGATGTCTTCCTGTTTCTATTAAATAACTATTTTAGCCGGTCCTCTGACATCATTTGGAAATCCTGCGGCATTTTGCCAAGCCTTATCTGGGTTCCCCACACTTTTGGGGGTGGCTCTTCTGACCAATTTTGGGTCAGGCCTAAGTGTCACTTTTATATTTCTTCTTAAAAACGGAGTTTCTTGGGCTGAGCCCCGGTGGTGTAACTGGTTGAGGGCGGGACTGCGGCCCGCGGGCTTGGCGGTTCAAACCCAGTGGCGGCTCTCAGGAGCAGCACTGGGTAGCGCCCACGACCACCAGAGGCAGTGATGCCAAAAAAACCCCAAAAAATGGAGTTTCTTGTGTGGCTTTCTATAATGTGACTCAACGTCTTGCCAAGTAGTTTAATGCTTTGCAAGGACGTTTTCTATGCTGCTGTCATCAGGAGGGACTGGCCTTGTGCCCTCTGGGGGACTTGCCCCAGGCAGGTGTCTTTGAGGCAGAGACTGACTGAGTGCCAGCCTGGCGGCGGCCCCCCCACCCCCCACCCCCTCCACAGCCCCAGGTTCAGAATTGGGGGACAGGGGTGATGACTTCACCATTCCTACCGGACCCACTTGGGGCCCCAGGAAGGATATGAGGCGCTGGAGCAGGGCTCTCACACAGGATAAGCTAGTGGGGCCTTCTGGAAGATTCCTGCCCCCACACCAGGGAGAGGGCCCCCGTGGACTTTGGGGTTTCCTGCTGAGCTGCCAGCCCGCACCCACCTCTCTGCCAGGTCCAGGGACCCCTTCTCCTGGAGCATCCAGTTTGGCGAGCTGTCTGCCTCCCCGTCCATCTGGAACCTGCAGGCCTACGAGAACCGCTACCAAGTGCAGAGGATTGTGGTGCACCCAGACTACATGGGCTACTCACCCTACGACATCGCCCTGGTGAAGCTGAAATCCCCCGTCACCTACCGCCCCCACATCCAGCCTGTCTGCATCGTCAACTCCTCCTCAGAGTTCCAGGAACGCAAAGACTGCTGGGTGACCGGCTGGGGGGACGTCCAGGAAGACATAGGTGAGGCCAGGGTGGAGGTGGGGCTGGGTAGCTTCACTCCAGCCCCCACTGGTCTCCTGCCCGCCCTCAGCATTCTCTCTCCACCTGCATGGCAGGGCCTCCTGGACACAGCGTGGTTTCCCTTTCCCATAGCCTGTGGAGAGCAGGCAGACCTGCACCTCCTGTAATGAGGACAGTGGCGGTTTGGGTTGGGGGGGGGGGGCGGTTATTGGCCAGGTGGAAGGTTATTATTTTTTCACATGCATCCATTACACTTAACTTTGAGGTGCCCCACGCCTTCAACGCTCCAGCTGCTTCCTGCTTCTGCCCTCGGTGCATGCCCACTCTCCATAGGGCACAGCCCACCACTCCAGGATCCTGATCCCATCATGCCTCCTCCTCTACCCTGGCTCCCCACGGAAGCCCTGGGTGTCTCGGGGAAAGCCCCCAGGCTACCAGGGACCTAGCATTTGCTTAAATCTCACCACAAGTCCTCAAAGTTCCCCTGGTCCTGAGACCCCTCGGGCAGGTTCCCTCTGCCTGTAGTCCCTGCCCCACTCTCCCCAAGGTGGGACAGGTGTCAGGCACTAGCCTGGGCTCGTTTGGGGTCGGGAAGTGACATAAAAGCCGAGTCTGTTCCTCCTGGGGCGCACTTTGCAAGAGGTCGAGCTGGGGAGGTGCTGAAACCCGTTTCACAGAGGAGGACATGGAGATTTCCAGGCCTCGGGCCTCAGCAGCAGTAAACAGAGGAGAAACCAGAGCTCCTAGCCACAGAGAGGGAAAGAGGCCCCCGAGCGCAACGGCAGGGTGGGTGTCCACCCCGAACCTGCCTCCCTTCCAGTTGAGGGAGCCCCATAAAGGGTGAAGGAGGTACAGTCCAGGGCCTAGACCCCCCGATGAACATGTCATCCCCCAGCGGTTGGCTGTCCCTGTACATGCTTCAGCCAGGACTCTGGCCTGTGTCTGCACATCAGGGAAGGAATCAGCCTGTCCTCGTGGCCTTGCTCAGTGCGCCCTGCGTCCTGGTGCTGGCAAGAACTGGATCGAGAGCCCCGTCCTAGGCCCTGTGGGGGCCCCACAGCCCACCCTGCAGCCTGTGGCTCAGCCAGCCATCTCTCTGTCTCCCCCCTCCCCCCTCCAGCGCTGGAGTCCCCCTACAACCTGCAGGAGGTACAGATCTCCATAATCAACAACACCATGTGCAACTACCTGTTCAGAAAACCCGACATGCGCCACAGCATCTTCGGAGACATGGTGTGTGCCGGCAACCCCGAAGAAGGCAAGGACGCCTGCTTAGTGAGTGTGCCCTCGGGCCCTCCACCCCGTCCATCCTGCCCCAGGAGGGTTTCCTGGAAAACAGCTCCATCTTTGCAGACCCCACCTGTCCCACCTGTCCCCGGGGTCCTGCATGGGGAGGGAACAGCTGCCATCCCAAGTGGCAGCTACCGAAACCGAGTGGATCACAGCGGACTCCACCCCCACCCCCACCCCCACTGCCTGTACTTGCCCAGGGCGACCTCCCTCCACCCCTAGGCTCACACATGCTGTCCCCCAGGGTGACTCTGGAGGACCCCTGGTCTGTGAAGAGGACAGTGTGTGGTATCAGGTCGGAGTGGTGAGCTGGGGCGTGGGCTGCGGGCGCCCCAACCGCCCCGGCGTCTACACCAACGTCAGCGAGTACTTCCGCTGGATCCAGAAGGTTTTGGCCCGGGCCCCCTCCCGGACGGACCCCTCCCCACTCTGGCTGCTGCTGCCGCCGTCTGCTCTGTTGTGGGCTCCCCTGTTCCTGCACCCAGCCTGAGTCCATGACTCCTGGGATGGGTGCCTTGGTGCTGGCGTGGGGCTGGGGACCCCCAGGGCCTGACCCTTGCTTGGCTAGGGCTCCCTCTGTTCCCCTTGTTAATAAACATATGAACATGTGTGAGGCGAGGCAATTTTTTGATGTCTCCCTCCCAGCCAGGCCTGTCTCCCTCCCTCCCTCTTGCCCTCCCTTCTTCACTCTCTGTCCCCAGCTGCACTTGTAGGGTTCAGATGCAGACAACCAAGCTCTGGTCTGAACCATCAGAAAGGTCACTTGTGGAGATTAGCAGTATCAGGCCTCTACGAGGCTGGGGGATTGTGGGGCTTTGGGGTCAACGCTCCTGGACCTCAGCTGGTCAGGGTCCCCCACCCACAGAAGTCACAGACCTGCCTTGTCACATCCTGGACCCTTGCTAACGCAGAGGCCTCCTGCCGGCTGGAAGCATCCTTTCTTCTCTGGGCTACAGTCTCAATTCCTGGCTCCAGCCAGAGGGGTCTGGACTCTGGCCTGCTCCCACTGTACACAGGAGGGACGCCTGTTAGGGAAGCAACTTTTTCATCCATTCACTGCCCTTAAGTTCAGG
This sequence comes from Nesogale talazaci, assembly GCA_004026705.1. Classification (NCBI taxonomy): domain Eukaryota; kingdom Metazoa; phylum Chordata; class Mammalia; order Afrosoricida; family Tenrecidae; genus Nesogale; species Nesogale talazaci. The sequence continues at coordinate 9,961 of PVJH01032626.1, read as the reverse complement.
GTGCCCCCGTCCTGTCCCCTCACTGCTCCCTGTGTCTGGCCTAATTCCTGTCTGGCCATACCTTGGCCAGGTGAGGCTGGGTGAGCAGAGATGGGCCTGGGGCCTGAGGAAGCTGGCTGGGGCCAGGCTCAGAGCTAGAAGCTTAGGGTTGGGGATGGTAGAGTGAAGGGGAGACCAAACTGGCCAGATATGCAGGGTGGTGGCTCTGCTCGGAGGCATGCCCACCTCTGACCTGGCAGGGGAGCAGGTCTCCCTGAAGAGACACCTCTTGTCCTGCAACCAACTGGAACCCCATCTTCTATCTGGTCCAACAGCCTCCTGTTTCATGTGGGGGTCTCCTGAATCCTCTGTCTCCGGGGCTCCGAACCTGGTATTGAGGAAGAGCTTCACAGTCCCCGCCCCCTTCCTTGCTTTAGTGTAGTAGGTGACCTATTGGGCTGCTAACCGCAAGGTAAGGAGTTCAAAGCCACCGGCTGCACCGAAAGAGAGAGGTGAGGCTTTGTGCTCCTGGAGAGTGACAACCTGGGAAACATACCGGGGTCATCCCATCTCGCTGCATATATAGGCTTGCTGTGAGTTGAAACTAACTTGATGGCGGTGGGTTTTAAGGAGTCTTAGTGGCCCAGTGGGTTACACCTTGGGCTGCTTGCAGCAAGGTTAGGAGTGAGAAAGGCGAGGCTTTCTAGTCCCATGATGATGTGCCGCCTCAGAAACCCACAGGGGCACTTCTACCCTGCCCAAGAGCGTCAATTATGACGAACCACCAGTGCCTCCTTGGCAGTAAGTTTGGCTTTGCTTTGTTTCCGTGTAAGCATCATGCCTCTTGCTGAGCTTTTTTTTTTTTAATCAGTCTGCTTTGGCCCTTCCCATGAGCTCAGCCAGGGCTTGGAATGCTCATTGCCGCTAGAGGCAAGGTCATGTTCATTGCCACTGGCAAAGCCGTGACCTGCCTCCAGACCCCAGCCAGAGATACACGGCTGATAGAAGAGCAGCCAGTTGGGGGGAGGGAAGCACTGGAACCGATTCTGGTATTGCCCACACAACTCTCTCTCTCTCTCTTTTTTTTGTTTTTGTTTTTGTTTGTTTTTGGGTATCACTGCCCTCAGGTGGTGGGAGTAGGAGGCTCAGCCTTTGCTCGGTGGAGCTGGAATCAAACCTCCATCCCAGTGGGCCACTGTCCCGCGCACAACCACTACGCCACCGGGGCTCAGCCGCCCACATAACTCTTTTTAGAAGCGGTTAAACTGTGGCATGGGATGATGTGATGATTATATCCAGAAAACCACTAAAGAGAAACCAAACTTGTGCCATGGTGAGGGAGGAGGAGGTCTGGCTTAGGGGGCATGGAGTTTATGTTAGTGGCGCAGAACTAGATGAGGAGATGTGTGATGGTTGTACGCCCTGCAGAGTGTGGTCGATGGCTCTGAATGACGCACGTGGTGTGGAATTGGAGACCGCGCTGTCGGGTCCACCTTTGTCGCAATGGAAACATTTATATGGGTGACAGCGAGTACAAGGAAGAGGAAGATTTTCTCCAACCGACTGTGGTGACAATCCTACAGCTCCCCTGGACATGACTAAACTATCAGATTGTAGGCTATGTGGACGAGCTGCCGGGAAAGCTGTTATAAAGCCAGGAAGCGGGAAAACAGCCATGAGAGGGTTTAGCTTTGAGCCAGGGTTTAGGGGACCCTGCTGGGCTCATAAACATTGGAATGGCAGCTGGAGTCTACAGTCTGGTTGTTGAGCGCTCACCTGGGTCGCCCATCTGCAGGAAGCCTGCACTTAGTATTTGTAGAAGAAATAAGAATACGCGCCCTGTGAGTCACTGCAAGGGGGGAGGGGGACACACTCGCCATCAGCCTCCTGCTTGAAGGGTCGCCCCCCGGTGCGTCGATCTCTCTGGTCAGTGTGAGAGGGTCACGGGTTGTGTGTGAGCAGCAGCTGGTGAGAGGCTGCGATGACTAGAGAGACACATCCAGTGGCACCCATACATCGAGCACGATCCCCCTGGGGACCCAGGCCAGGTGCTGCCCAACGGGAGGCATGCAAACCCAGATTCCCCAGGCCCACAACGTGCCCCAAAGGTCACACAGAGGAATCCGATATGGGAACTCCCTTAGGCCAACTGGCCTCTTATCTCAAGCAGATCTGTCACCTGAGGACTTGAGACTGGAAACTAAGGGTGTTTGAAGAAGCAGAAGACAGCCAGACCAAACGTAGCGAGCTGTTAGGAAGCGAACACACATGGACCTATTACATCAATGCCCTACATGCTGTATTAAGATAACATATTATTCCAGCAAACCGGTGCTGGACATTGTCAGTGGCTATGACTGCAAAATTCCCCCCGACCATCAGTCGCCATTGTTTGTATAAATAACGTCCAGTCACAAAAGGATTGGTTCTCTACAAGTGAATAATTCAGGTATTGTGGTATGTGCTTATCCTCCATCGGCCCAATATCCAGCTCTCCAGAGTGTTTTAGAAATTAGTCCCAGGACAATACTAATGGGAGATCTTTATGCTCCAGGGAGCTGATTGATAAAATTCTTTACCATAAGCTAACAAAGCAGTCTCTAAAGGGAGTTAACGGCAGGTAAAACAAAAACAAATGCGTAGATCCAGGAATGGGTTTGGGGCTCAACTAAATCCTAGTTAAACCTGAAAGAAAAAAAAAAAGTAATATTCTATCGAGAAGGCATCCCACCCAGGGACAATGAAGAACAAGTGATCAAAGATCGGCGGTGAGGAGGGTGTAGGAGTCTGACAGGGCTCGATCAAGGTAATGTAGTAATGGGTATTACTGAAACCCAAATGAAGGTTGAGTATGATAGTGGGGCAAGAGGAATGTAAAAGAAAATAACCAGGAGGCAGAGAACATTTATAGAAGTTCAAATGTAGGCATGCACATATGTAAATATATTTATATATAGTGAGAGGGGAATAGATCAATGTGCTTATAGCTACATGTTAAGGATTAAGGTTGCAGGTGGACATTAGGCCCTGACTCAACTATTCCCTCAACACAAGAACACTTTGTTCTAATAATCTGGTACACTGTGACGCTCATCTTCCCGACATGATCGCTGAAGACAAAATGGGTGCCTATGCAAAGGTGGTGAAGAGAGCTGATGATGCCCAGCGATCAAAAGATATAGCACCTGGGGTCTTAAAGGCTTGAAGATAAACAAGCGGCCATCTAGCCGAGAAGCAGCAAAGTCCACTTGGAAGTAGCACATGAGCCCGTGTGATCATGAGGTGTTGATGGGAGCAGATACCAGGCATCTAAGGCCTAGAACAAAAGTCGTACTCAATGTGAATGGGGGGCAGGGGTGTGTGTGCAGGGAGTGGAGACCCAAAGCCCATCAGTAGACAATTGACCATCCCCTCACAGAAGAGCTACAAGGAAGAGATGAGCCAGTCAGGGTGAAGTATAGCACTGACGAAGCGCACAACTTTCCTCTAGTTCTTTAATGTTTCCTTCCTCCACTACCATGACCTCAATCCTGCCTTACACATCAGATTAGACCAGAGCATGCACACTGCCATGGATAAGCGCCTGCAGCACATGGAATCCAGGCTAGATAAACCCTCATGAGAGGTCCCCAATGAGAGGAGAGCTGCCAGGAAGATTAGGGGAGGGTGGGGGGGGGAGGGGATCGATGACAAGGATCAACATATAATCCCCTCCCAGGGGCACGAACAACAGAAAAGTGGGTGAAGGGTGACAGAGAATGATGTAAGATATGAAAATAATAAGCTATAACTTAGCAAGGGTTCATGAGGAAGGAAGGGTGGGGGGAAGGAGGGGAAAATGAGCGGATGTCAAGGGCTCACGTTGAAAGATCATGTTTTGAGAACGAGGATGGCGGCATATGTACAAATGTGCTTGACACAATGCACGAATGTGTGGACTGTGATAAGAGACGTACGAGCCCCCAGTAAAAGTAATTAAAAAAGAAGGCATCCCAGTCCAGTCCAACTGTGGTCGATGGGTCTGGGGCTAGCCGGAGCCCCACTGCAGATGGGTGTAGCTGTAGGCTGGTGACACAGAAAGGTGAAGCGGGGAGGTCACAAGCAGTGGGTGCAACGCTGTGTGGCTCCCAGGCAGGTGGAAACCTGGCAGGACACTCAGCGTGACAGGAAGGGGGAGCATCTGAAACCATCAAGGGAGTGACTCTCTTCCACCTTGCCCTCTCTCTCATATCCACATATGCATGTGCATACACACAAACACATGCATGTGCCTGCACATGATACACGCACACAGATGCACATGTGCACACACCCCCTCCCCAGTACCCGTACCCTTGTATGCACCCACATACACTCAAACACGCATGCACACATGCCTTAGTATCACACACATACCCACACGCACACACAGATACACACAAATCCAAGCATGCATACACACGCACACAAGTGCACATTCACACTCATGTGCACACGCACACTACGCCCGCCCGCACACATGCACATACAATACGCACACAAACATAGGTTCCCACACATACAAACCCAAGCTTAGGAAGGGACTTCCGTCAGTGGGGTGGAAAGAGCCCATTCTCTTTTGCTTCCCTCTTCCCATGGGCTTTCAAAGGCTCCCTGACACACCCAGACACACAGGTACTTTCCGCCCTGGCCGCTCGCTCGCTCCACGCCTCCGGAAAATGATCAAGTCCTGTCACCTAATATTTTCATGAAAAACAAGGCCGCCCATCTTCTTCCTCACCTTTTGGGGGCGGGAGTGGGGTGGGGCACCGAGGGGAAAGCTTCTTAGTCACGGTCCCACCCCTCCCGGATGTTGGCCAAACTTTTCAGGGCCCTTGTGACCTTCAGGGACACACAGGACTCCACTGCAGACTTGGGTGCAGGGAAACCTACTTGGGGGGTGGGGGTGGGGAGGGTGTCCAGGCAGGGGTGGAGTGTGAAGGACGGCCTCTGGGAGCCCCTGGGGAGGCAGGGGGTGGGATGGTCTGTGCATCTTTGTCAGCCTTAACAGCTGCCCCTCCCTTGTTCCCCCCTCCCTCCCTCAAGGGCCTGCTTCTGCCTTCGCAGATCCTCCTTCGTGAGCAGGATGCACCAAGACAAGTGTTCTCAAAGGTGCCCTTGTCCAGGTGGGGGTGCATCTCCGGAACCAGGGAGCGGAGTCAGAAAGGGCCCCAGGGGCTCCCTGACACATTATAAAAGCCCAAGTTGAGGGCCCTACACACACCTTCTGGGAGACCGAGAAGCCGCGACCAAGGTGAGCAGGCTGCTCCAGTGGGGAGCGGAGCTCCAGACCCTGGGGGAGCCCCTTCATCCTATCTCCTTCTTCCAGATGCTGCTGCACCTGCTGCCACTCGTCCTTTTGGGGACCCTCACCAGCGATGCCAGTGATTGTAAGTCCTTCCTGCTTCATGTGTGGTGGCCTCTGGGTGGCCTGGGGAGAAAGATGCCCCAACCAGGGCCACACCATCATCCCACCTAAAATAGCTCACCTGGTCAGATGTCACAATCGCTTCCATTTAGAGACCAGAGAGATAGAGCGGGAAAAGTCCCACGGACCCACCTGCAACCAGGTGGCCATTGTCTTCTTTGGAATGCCTGGCCCCTGGCCATGTGGGAATGGCCCCCCGACTACAGGCATGTGGCCACCTCCCATGCAGGGGACACATCTCTGAACCCCATATCCTTGTGTGGGATAGGGTGTCCACTCAGAGGGCAAGGGGCAGGAGAGGAGGGCAGCCCTGCCCTGCGTTCTCCTCACCCCTGCGGTCTGGCTGAGCCCTGAGCGCAACCTCCTTGCTGCTCCATGTCCTCGAGGCTCCGCCTCTTTCTCGATGGCTCCTCGGCTTGACCCAAGGAAGACGCCCCTCCCGGGGACTGTCCCCTCCTCAGGACGTGTCCGCAGCAGGACACTGGTGTCACGGAGCCACCTCTGGCTCACAGGACTCCAGGGAGCCAACCCTGCCCCTCTCTCCCGGAGCAGACAAGCCTGGTCTCCCATGGCCCACCGCGCCACAGGGGCACCTTACTGCCTTAGGAGTTACTATACGTCACCCCCAGAACCCCTTTGTGTATCTCTAGGAGCAGCGGTATGATGCCCCTGGGTGAGGGAAGGAGGGGACCTGGTCCCTGGTCTCTGGGACTTGCAACTTAGTAGTGGGGGGGAGTGAGGGGGGATTCTTCTTCCCTGACCACGCTGCTGCTCCTTCTCACCCACCAGTTTTCTACGGTCCCGGCGGGGGCAGATCCTTCCTCCTTGAAGGGAAGCCGGGTGAGGATATAACAGCTGTGCGGTTTTGCGTCGCTCCAGTGCACATCAAAAAGTGAGTGGGTTCGGCTTCCTGGTGGCCAAGAACACCCAGACGGCCTGCTCCCTCCAAATGCAGCATTTGCCCCTCTGGGACCCAGACACTGGCTCTCAGACAGCCTCTGCCCTGGGGTCCCCGAGCTATCCCCTCATCCAGAGCACCCAGACTGGCACGAGAGGGCCCTGGTGCACACAGCTGTGACCCTGAAGGATATGGGACAAACCCCGCTGGCCTGGGATCTACCTCTCCCCCAACCTCCTTGGAGCGGGGCCCGTAGGGGCGCAAGGCTGAGGGCCACTCCCCCCCCCCCCCCCCCCCTCGGCAGGCGCAAGTCTCAGCAGGTGAGGCAGGGAGACGTGTGATGGCCCAAATGTCTGCTCCCTACGAAACTCAAACCCGCAGCTGAGGTGGAAGAGATTCCAAGAAAGGCAAACCACGGCCATGGAGTCCTAGTGGCCCTCCAGACAGAGTGGAATGGCCCCTGTGGGTTTCTGAGGCTTTACAGGAGTGAAAACATCTTTTTTGCAGTGAGCGGCTAGTGGGTTCGAACCACTGATCTTACAGCTTGAAGCCCACCAGGCACGCTTGGCATGATTAAATGAGATAGCAGTAAGAGCAACACTCCACCATTGTGGTGTCAGAAGCCCTTTTGCTGTAGCAGGTTAGGCACTGGACTGCTATCCAAGGGTCAGCTGTTCAAACTCACCCACCGCTCTGGGGGGGAAAGATGAGGCTTTTGCTCCTGCAAAGATCTGCAGCTTCAGAAACTCACAGCGGCAGCTCCGCCCTGTCCTGTAGGGCTGTCGCTGTGACGCTCTGCAGTGAGTTTGATTTGCTTTGGCTGGATTTCGGCTTCCTGTCTGCCCTCGGCGTCGTCACAGGGTAGAACTGCCTCTTCCATTCTCTCCGCTGTGACTGTGACAGAAGCAGACCACGCGTGAGGGGGTTCCAAGGACCAGCCTTTAAGACTCGACGTCACATGCAGCCTGTTTCCCTGAAAACAAACACACCAAACCCCACGTCCTCCCCTCCGTTCTGAGACAGAGCGACCTCACTGGTCAGAGCAGCACGTTCTGAGGGGGCCCGTCTCTATGGAAGCCGACGGCCACATCTCTCTCCGGAGGAGCAGCTGCTGGGTTCCAACCGCTGACCTTCAGCTTGTCAGCCCAATGCTGGACCCACGGTCCCACCAGGCTCTGAGCTATCGTCCCAGGATGCACTGCTTAACCAGGGAGTGTGGTGCTTGGCTTCACAGATGGAAGGATAGCTGTAGAGGGCCCTGGTGATGCCAAGAAGCTTCTTAGGGGTGGGAGTGGGGGACGTCTGCACCTTGGGGTGCATATGACATGGGGGGTCTGCAGTAATAAGAAAGGACTGGATGGAGACCCGAGGTCCTGAGGAACAGCTTAGCATTGTTCTCCTGGGACAAACAGAGCCACCTGGGCAGGGGAGGGGATGAGAGCAGCCTGGCCTGTTGGTCCTCCATAGAGCCTCCTTTCTGTACCGAGCACACTGCCCTTCTCCAGGGGCTGGCCTCTCCTGGCAGCATGTCCAAAGTCCCTGAGACCGACTCTGCCCACCCTTGCCTCCAAGGACTTCTTTCAGAGAGTTTTGTTGGTTCATTTGATATTCCAGGTGCTTTCAATATTCTTGTTCAACACCACAGTTCAAATACATGGATCCCTCGTCGGTCTTCTTTATTCAATGTCCAAATACCCACAGCTTAGTCTTCAAATTAATGCTGCACATACTCATGTATAAGCAGAGTTTTCCAGCACATTCTTAATAGAGATTTTTTTTCCTGTGGTGAGATTAGGTGCCTTGGCTGGTATTCGGGTTGGTTTATACGAGAGTATATATAGTATCCCGGTTATTTTGACACTGTCGAGAAATCTTGTGCAGCAGATTAACCCAAGGCAAAGCATCATGGGGTCTCCTGGCTGTTGCTTCCATGAACCTTGATTGGGGATCCAAGCAGGACACAATCCTTGGCAACTTCCCCCTCGTGACCTTCATCTTGACGTTTCCTCTGGGTCCAGAGTGAGGCTGGTCGTTCTCTTCACTCTGAGCTGTCCTCCACGCTGGATGCTGCCGTCCTTGATCGTCACCAGCCAGGGCTCCAAGGCCTCCCTTCCAGAAAGCAAGGCTGTGCCATTTGCTTGCATCAGGCGGTGAATGAACCTTCCTCCAGTCCAGACGCGACACCAGAGAGCACAGGAACTCCCTGGAGGGCTCCCCGCTGCTCACATTGTGCAGGCTAGTAGTGGATGTGCTAGCCCTGCCTCACCCTCAATGACCTTGACTGGGCTCTGTTCTGACCCCAGTTCACAGATGGAACAATGGGGCCGAGACTCTCACCCAGAGCTGTGGAGCTCAGAGTCAGCTTTACTAAGGACAGGCCTATTTGGTGCGTGTGTGAACTCTCGGTCCAATTGTATGTGGGCCCAGCTGAGCCAGAAGAGAGCAGAGGTGGGGGCTGCACCCCAGTCTCCAGGGTGGCCACATTGTACCAGTTTCACCTGTCCCTGACCCTATCCCTGTCAGCTCCACAGAGGAGGTCACCTACTACCTAGGAAATGGATGTGACAACACAATCTAAGCCCAGGTGGAGCTGGACAGGGGTGAACAATCACCAAGGGACATAAGACCAGACATCTACTTCTGAGGTAGATGGGGAGGCTCTAGAACACTCTTTCCCAGAAAGTTCCCCCGCATAAAAACTGCCATTTCTCTAAGGGGGAATATATGTAGTGGGTTTAACTTCTTTCCCAGAGAATGCAGAATTAGCAAAGGAAGTTCCCAACCATAGCAGTGTATCAGAAGTTGCCTGGTGGCGCTGTGGTTTCTGTGTTGGGCTGCTCATGGAGAGATTGGATTTCATGAAATACATGGGTTTATTTAAAAGGGGAGAAAGTTGTGGTCTCCATAAAGAGGTCACCTGTGAAATCCTATGGGGACAGTTCTGCACAGCGAAGTCTCTCTCAGTCCGAATCTCCTCATAGACAGTGGGCTTGGGCTTACTTATTTAAAGAAGGTGGGTACATATTTATGTATGGTGAGACTTATTTGAAGAATTGGCTTACACAGTTGTGAGGACTGGCAAATCTGAAACCCATAAGGCAGCCTGTCCAGCTAGGAACTCAGGCAAGATTTTGCAGTCTTGGAGATGAATTTTTCCTCTGTTTTTTCTTTTATGGCTTTCCGACTGATTGGATGAGGCCCACCCATATTTTTGGGGTCCTCTCCTTTACTGAAAGCAGACCATTTGAGGGATGCTCCCAGCCTTTGCAAGGATAGACACTCGCCCAAGGACTTAACTTGACCAAGTGGACACCTAAACCACCACCATCCCAGTCATGAAATCAATCTCTTGATAGACGACCTTTGGATTGAAGAGTCTCACAAAACCACAGGCAGAGAAGGTGCTTGACACAGAAAATGTAAAGTCAGCTCCCTGCCCCCGGTTAGAAAATCACGAGGTCTGATCCAAGGTGCATTTCAGGTTGGGAAAGTCATTCTGTGGTTGTCCCAGATGACCAGGGAAGCCTCCCCCTCCCCCCCGAAGCGAAACTCACATCTAGTCAATTCCAATTCATGGCGAGCCTGTGGCACAGCATGGGCATTGTCTCTGTGAGCTTCCGAGATTGTAGTTCTAGGGA
>PVJH01032625.1:0-22445 GCA_004026705.1 Nesogale talazaci | reverse complement strand
TACCTAACAGGATAAAGCTAAAATGCATACAATTCCACATGTGCCGCCCTCATTTAAAAATAGCATGCTATAAGTGAACAGTACAATACAAAACAAACTTCTGCCTAACTATAGCAGTTAAGTAACATACACACCTTGATCCTATAATCCTATGAATATATTCCCTCCCTATGAAAGTTTGTAAGTCAACCACTTCATGCCTCTATCCCCCACTTGGGGTATCCAATTTCTATATTGATCACTTACATCAACCCAGTGCTCTGAGGAAGCAATCATATTTTTCAATGTGAAGAATCTGGATCGCTCTTATATGCTGAGGGTTTTTTGTTAGGGACAAAAATGTGTATTCTGTGCAACATGACAGCATGGAGAGGGAACCAGTGGAGGGGTCTGAGTGCCCAACCCCAATCCTAACTACAGGGGCAGCTGCCTTTCCCCCCAGGGAAACTTGCTTTGGAAGTCAGCACTGAAGTTGCAGCTTGGGGAGTGAGATATGCCTGACCAGAGCAAATGAGAACAAATGAAGGGGGAGAGAGAGAGAATGGAGTACATCCTGGCCCACTGAGCCTTCAGGATGATATTCCCACTCAGAACAGCCGATGCACAGAAAGGATTATATGGCTGGCCCCACTATGAAATGTGACTTCCCTTACTACTCAAGGCCCTTAGGGGTCAACACTGGAGAAACAAGGTCAGGATTATACCCTGTCTGACCCAACCACACCATGGCAAAACACTAAGGGTGTGCAACAAAGCATGGAGTTCTTGATGGAATGCCAAGGATATACTTTGGAGCCAGGGTGTGGCACCCCAACCAACTTAACTGAGGGACACTCCTGGAAGTCAATGAACAGACCTTAAACTATTTGCAGGGTTTATATATATACGACATATATATGACATTGGGGTTTTGTTGTTATTATTGTTTTATTTTCTTTGATTGCTTCATCCTAAGATGCCTTTTTTGCATATTTTGTTATCTCTGCAGGTCTGATAAACAGTCTGGAGGCAAAAATGATGGTAATGATGTTTCGGGGAGTGGACATGGGAGATGGGGAAGAGGGAAAAAGGAGAGGGGTGTTGACCAGCCCAGGAATAAGAGAACAATGAGTGATCCAAAATCAGTGACAAAGTGGGTGTGAGAGGTTTGATAGAGATTGATTGAGAGTAATGTAACAGAGAGAAAATAGTGAAACCCAAATGAAGGATGAGCATGATAGTGGGACAAGAGGATAGTAAAAGGAAATAAAGGAAATAACTGGGGCTAACAGGCATTTATAGAGGTCTAAATATAGGCATGTACATAGGTGAATATATTTACACATGACGATGGGGAAATAGATCAGAGTGCATATACTTATAGTGTTAGAATTATGACATAAGATGGATATTGGACCTCCACTCAAATACTTCCTCAGTGCAAGAATATTTTGTTCTATTAAACTGACATTCTCTGAGGCTCACCTTCCCATGACGATCATTGAAGACAAATGTGTGCATAAGCAAAGGTGGTAAAGGAAGCTGATGGTGCCAGGCTATCAAAAGATGTAGTGTCTGGGGTCTTAAAGGCTTGAAAGTAAACAAGCAGCCATCTAGTTCAGAAACAACAAAGCCCACATGGAAGAAGTACACAAGCTTGTGGAACCATGAGGTGTCAAAGGGATCAGTATTAGGCATCAAAGAACTAAAAATTATATCATTATAAATGAAGGGGAGTACAGATTGGGGACCAAAAGTCCATCAATAGGTGAAGTGACATCCCTTTACAGAGGGATTGCAAGGAGGAGATGAGCCAATCAAGGTACAGTGTAGTAACAATGAAATATGCAACTTTCCTATAGTCCACAAATGCTTCTTTCCACCCACTATCATGATCCCAATTCTACCTGATAAATCCAGCTAGACCAGGAGATATACACTGGAGCCAGAAACATGTGGAAGTTAGGACAGATGATCCATTCAGGACCGATGGTGGGAATGGTGATGCTGGGAGGGTTGAAGGATGGTAGACTAGAAAGGGGGAACCAATATCAGGGATCTACATATAACCTCCTCTCTGGGGTATGGACAACAGGGAAGTCGGTGAAGGGACACATCAGAGAATGTATGATATGAAAAAGTATGGCAATTTGTAAATCATTTACAGTTCATGGGGGAGGGGAAGTGGCAAGAGAGGGAAATTATGGGGAGCCATTACAGGGGGTCTAAGTAGAGGGAAGATGTTTTGAGAGTGATGATGGCAACAACTATGCAAATGTGGTCTGCATACAATTGACATATGTATTGATCATGATGGGAGTTGTATGAGCCCCCAATAAAGTGATTTATTTTAAAAAGGAAGGGGGAAAAGGAGCTTATACAAGGACTCAAACAGAAAATATTTGGAAATGAAGATGGCAACATGTGTACAAATATGCATGAAACAAATGATGCATGCAGTGTTATAAGAGATGTATGAGCCACCAATAAAATCATTCGGAGGAAAGAAGAGAGAAAAAAGAAAGAAAATGTGTATTCTGCTGTGCGATTCATGATCACTAGAACCAGAAATATACATGAAGCGATTTCAATTTTGGGAAATACAATTATATTTTCTCTTCTACTATGGAATCATATATGCCTACATGAGAAAACTTCTGAATGTTTTTTTATGTATGCAAACTTGTTCCTCATCTCAGAATGAAATTGTCACAATTTATCATAAGAGTTTGCATTTAAGTCATCGGGGTAAGCCAAGATCAATTTATTCATCAATTCTATTTGAAAGAACTTCAGTCACCTGCACTTTACTTTTCATGTAGGACTTGGGTGTGGTAAAGATAGTGTAGTTTGTGGTTTGGCAAAATTAACCTCTGGTACTCAGTGACACTTCTGGAACACTTCTCTCATTTATTTATTTATTTATTTCTAAGCTTCTATGATAGTGAAGTTAGGCATTGGACAATATTGTGCTGTTGTGCTTTTAATGTCAACATCTTCTCTTACGTTAAGTACATACCCTGTAAATGATTGGTGTCGATCCATGCACGCCTTTAATTTTACTTCTGAATCTTGGAGAACTTGACTTATCCGATGACAATACTGCAACATATTGTTCTATGCAACAACATAAATATATCCTCTATTTCTGAATGTTGTTGATGATATGCTCAGTTTCTCTCTCATCTCTCCTTTTGGGACCTGGTCTTCATCAAGACCTTCTAATGCATCTAATGAGTGTATGATTCCAGGATTGCACTCATTGCTACAGAATGAGCTTCCCAACGTGTATTAGAAACTACTTTAAGACTTAATCATTGCTTAAATACACGTGTCTTAGGTGAACAAATGTGGCAGAAAACTTGTGGGGTAACTGAATGGTAGAAAGGGGGGAAAGTCAACTGCATCTAAACAACAATCTACTGTATTATGTTCTATAAAACATGATAAGAAAATGATATTGCGATTACATTCTACAGTTTCCTGTTGTATGCTTTTATAATGCCCTGACATATTGGAATCATTGTCATAAGACTGGCCTCTGCACTTAGAAAAATCAATTTTGCAAACTTCACACAAACAGTGAAGTACTTGATTTGCAATTTCTTTACCAGTCTGACTTTTTAAGCTAGTAAATGTGATAAATCACTTGACAGGCTTTCCATCTGTTGGAGATACGTATCTTAATATAATACTTAGCTGACCTTTATGAGAAAGAGCAGGAGTGGAACCTACACACTGAGGTTATATCTGATGGGTCCAAAATGAAAAAGAAAAAAGACATAATTATTATCATATAAAAACCATAAAATGATATCAATTTTATCTGGTTCTCTGCCAGTTCCCTTCCACTGTTGCACCTGCTTTTCCTGTGCCCTATTGGCTTGGCATCCATGGGTCTTTGTTTCGGACAGCCAAATGGTTTGTTGTAGCAATAAGTACAAGTACATGATTAATTTGCTTTTGGGTAATATAGCCCTGGATTCAATGTGTAACAGCAAAAGCTTCCCAGCTCCTGTGCCATCCTCACAATTAATGACTCTTTGAACCCATTGTTGTGACCATTGTGTCAGCCCATCTCATTGAAGCGGCACCAACCTTTCTAAGGAACATCTGACTAGACTTCCTCCAAGACTGACAATCATTTATCTAGCACTCAATATTCTTCACCAGTCTCTAAATTCTGAATCTTCTTAGCTGTAAAATGAGGGAGGTAATATTTACTTCAGAATTATTTAGAAGATTAATAGAAAACACATGCAATGTCCTTGTTGAGTGCTTTGCATACAGTCAGCAGCAAATGTTCTTTTTCTTTCTCTGTCATTGATATTTCTTCATCATAACAACTAACTTGACTGCCAACTTGCACTCTTTCCTATGATGCCTGCTCATTTGATCGGTGAGCATTTTCCCAAATTAACAACAGGGCAAATTCCTATCGCAAGAGATCACCGATTATCTATTAAATGCTTCCATAGCATGCATGTGTCACCCTCAGGTTGAAGTGCTTCACAAGTGGTGTTGATTCCTCAAACAACACAATAAGGCAACTATTGTTACACCCCCTGTTTCCCAGTGAAGAACCATTCTTGGAAGCATGAAGAGTTATAGTATCTGGTCCAAAGTGGCAGCTTGTCAACTGTTGTGCTGAGATGTGAACTCAAGCAGCAAGAAATCCAAGCACAAGAGGGGCAGCACTTGAGACCCATGATGACCCCCTGGCTGTCAGAGTAGAACTGTCCTCCATAGGGTTTTCAGTAGCTAATTTTTAAAAGTTGACCAACTTTCTCCCTTGGGTGTACTGCAATCTCCAGTCAGAGCATATCCTACACACGCACACACACACACACACACACACGCATGTATTTGCATATATAGGAAGGCCCTAGTACTTAAATTGGTATAAGCAGCACTTAAAACCATCTGCTTGGTTTGGGGTACATTTGATCACTAGTGATATGTACAATATGCAATGTTGTAGCACATAATTTGCTAATGTTATCATGCTCAGATATTCACCCACAGATGTTCAAAGATTGGATAGATTTATAGAGATACTTGTAATAAAAGGTGATGAAAATGAAAAGAAAAAATTAAAAATTGAGCTAGTGACTTAGGTCAGAACTGACATGTGGAGATCCATACCAGTACTGAGATGCCTTTATTGCCAATGGATCCATATGCTTTTCTACCCACTAACCTGTGGTCTTTCTGCACTTGGTGACACTGCATGTGTTACATGAGACTGAAGAAGACTGGTACTGGACATTTGGGGTCATATTGGACTTGTGGACTCGTGGACTTGATTTGGACTGGGCTGGATGTTCTTTTAATGTACAATCCCTCTTTGACATAAAGGTCTCTCTTACACACTTATGAGTATCCATGAATCTGTTTTTCTAGTCAAACCTTGACTAAGACAGTTCTTTTATTGATAACAGAGATAAAAATCAGGATTCTGGAAGAGCCAATACCAAAGGCTCAAAGAGGAAGTAATGTTTTGAAAATAATGATGGCAACATACGTACAAATATGCTGGATCCAATTTTTGTATGGATTGTTATATGAACTGTAAGACCCTCAATAAAATGTTTTTTTTTTTAAAAAAGGTTAATTAGCATAGCTAAGAAAGATAATTTTCTGTATCCTAGTATGGCGAGTAACATCTGGGATTTTTAAAACTTGCAAACAACCATCTAAGGGACAATTGTTGATCTCTACCCAACTGAACCCAAGGAGGAAATTCCTGACCTAAGGAAGTAATGAGTCCACAGAACTAATGAGCCACATGAACCACAGCTTCTACACAAGCACAATGAGATGGTATCTGGTTAAAGTACTGATAGCTCTGAGTGAACCTCAGTAAATGGCACAATGGACAAATCTCCATGGTAGACCCCAGTCACCATACCTGCATAATCATAGTAAACTGTTCAATCTCTGCCAGGGTGTTACATACCAGGAGGAGATCCCAGTTAAAATAAGAGAAAAATATAGAACAAAATTCAACTTCATGAAAATGACCAGCCATATGGGACTAGAGACTAGAGGAATCCCTGAGACTATTGCCCCAAGACACCTTTTCAACCTGGACTGATGCTAAACATGGAGGTCACTTTTTACCCACATAACAGAACTAACACTTGGACCTGTAAAATAAATAGCAACACCTACAAGGAATGCTATCTGTAGAACAATTAACTACGCAAGTACAATGGGCCGGCTATGCCCAGAAACAAAGATGAGCAGGAAGGTAAGGTGAATACGAAGTGGGAGCGACGGAACAGGAAGGCATGGGGGAAATGAAGCAGATGCACAGACATTGTTTTCATAGCAACTAGTCTGTGTATAAACTGCTGAATGGAAAACTAATTTTCCATGTAAACATTTACCCAAAACAAAATATAATGTTAAGCAAATGAGCAGACAAAACAAAACAACCCTGTGTATCACAATGGTCTAATTCTCAATACATCTTTCCTTAGCAAAGTACTCCCTGATTAGGAGCACGTTTACTGCTGCGACACCCCTCAGGTCACAGCAATCCAGTGGACAAAAATCAGGGGATCTGTTCAAGACTAGGCGGTGTTGTACTCTGTGACTCCGTTGCAGCTAGTAACAGCAAAACATGAATATCTTTGCATACATCAAAATGCTTTTGGAAAGGTGAGAATATAGTCAATACATTTGGTAAACTTGTATACCCTCATTTCATCTACATCTCCCGTCATATTTAAAAACCTCATATATATAAAGGCCTTTTCCACAAAACATTTGCTCCTCTGTCTTACATTCCATCCCATCCCACACTAGAACTTAACAATGTACAAAGAGAGAGAAAGAGAGGGAAAGTCGAATATGTCCAATTGCCTAACAACTTCTGAAGCATCGCCGTGCTCTCTGTAATTATTTTTAACTGTAGGCACAACAGGCTAATAGATTGGCTTATCTCCTCCCGCCCAGCTTCCTGAAAGACAAAACAAAGCAATTACTGTTAAATGAAAGAAAGACCCAGGAATAGAAATATTATTATCTAGCTCAGCTGGTTCCCAGTTTGAATCTCTCATGAGCCTATACTGCCAGTAACCTTTGAGGGAGTGGAAAGAACTTTGGACTGGGAACTCAAGAGACCAAGGTTCCAATCTTGAATCTACTCTAAAGAGTTATATGACCTTGAACAAGTCAATTATCCTTTAAGGATCTCAATTTCTAATCGATAAAACTGGGCAGCTAAATCATATCATAATAAAAGCAGATCATCATTGTTGGACACTGAGTGGCACAAATGGTTAACACACTTGATTCAAATGTTGGAGGTCCAAATATACTTAGAGATACCTTGAGAAAGACGCCAAGTGATTCACTGAAAACAAAGAAACTAACAAAACTGTGGAACACAGCAATGCTCTGGCACAAATGGAGTCACCATGAACTGATTTATCAGCAACTGGCAAAGTACAACACAGCATATGGGTTCTGACCAGTCAAGGTTGAAATCCCAACCTCACTGCATGTGGCCATGTGACACCAGACAAGCTACTCAACTCTGTACTTCAGTTTCCCCATCTCTGAGCCAGAGACAACAGCAAGCTTCTCTCAAAGACTACCTGTAAAAATAAAACAAGATGACACCTTGTGAGGTTTAGCCAAGTTAATATATGCAAAGTGCTTAGCATACTGCCAGGCATGGAGTGAAGTCTTCTCCAAATGTCAGCTATTATTCGCACAGCACCTTTTGAATTAAGATTATCTGACTATCAGACACTGATACCGCTCAAAAAAAATTTCGTATTCATTTCTGGGATTTTACTATTGTGGGGTAGAATGAACGCACAAAATATTTTGACTGACTAGTCATAGTTTTCTTTTTTGCTAATATATTTATAGAAAATTTAAAGTAACAGACATATCCCAAGAGTCAATTACAAATATAATAATCTCACTGGCACAAAATAAGGAATTTCACATGGTAAAATGCACGAAAGCAAGAAAAGCTTGAGAAAAATCACTTTGTCTTTCAGAAGAAGGAAGTAACATTAACTGGACATGCATTAGCTGTTGGATGGGCCACCACCCCCTTTCACGAAGCCCTGGGACATGGCTATGGAGCAGTCTCTTATTATTGTTAGATGCCATCAAGCCTCTCCAAAGCAAGGCGACCCCAAGTACAACAGTGAGCGACTGCCTGGACCCACAGTTCTTCATGATCACTGTGAGTATACTCAGGTTCAGTCAGCTGGCCATTGTATACTTTTAAGTGTTTCCTAAGCCAAGGTCTCATCTGGCAGCTATGTATCAGGCAATGATCTGCTGCAGTTCATAAGCTTTTATTCGCTGATTTTCTGAAGGAGATCACTAGACCTTTCTCCCCACGTTGTCTTCGTCCAGGAAAACCTGTTCACCACAGGTGACCTTGTTGGTATGTGAAATGCCATTGGCACATCTTCTCATGTCATAGCAATGCACACATCACCATAATATGAAAATGTTACAGAGGATGTGTAAAGCATCCCAAATTTACAGATAAAGAAATTGAGGTTCAAGAAGGCTAATAAAAGTTCTACAATCACGGATCAGATTAAACACAGGCCTAACTGCAAAGGCTATACTCCTTCCACACATACCAAAAAGCTGACTACAGAACACTCTCATGAATGTTTCTCACTTGGGCTGATAAAACTGGAGTTGGTTTTTATAATGCTAATTATACAATTGAACTCCAGCAAAGGAGTTTTTCTCTTTAAAAGAACCCTGACATAAGTTCTATGAAGAAAGAAACTTTTTTTGCAGAATACTACATCATTTTCTAGTTTCTTAGTATCAGCAATAGAAAAGTTTCAACATTTGTCAAAGTGCAAATTGAGCGAGAGTAGGCAAAGCTAAGAGCAGTAGCCCAGAACTGGCAATCCGACCCCGCCCTGGCATCCCACTCATCAGCAGTAGGAAACCCGTCGTCCCCTCAGGCTTTGCAGCAACGAAATGGGACAGAGGTGAGGGCACATGAATGTAGGAAGTTAGGAGGAGTAAAGCATAAGAATGCTTTCTCAACAGAGAGAATGCTTCCTGGGTAGCTTATAAGTCAGCTGCAATCAGATACATGCAGAATCCGAAGCTTCGCCTCTTCTACAAATTCTGCCTTGACCCCTGCCATCACCAGGAACAACAGAAAAGTCTTTCCTGCTTCCCAATGTGGGCTTCCCTGTTCCAAGGATTCAACATATATGAGAACTGATTGTGTATCTGTCTCCTGCAAGACTTGATGAGGTCCTGAAAGCCAAAACCAGCTTACTCACTGCTTGCCATTGTAAGGCACTGTGATGTAGATGTTCCATAAGGGATGAATGAATGGAAACAAAGTCCAGTTGTCTGTGGCTGGGTTCAGAGTCAGCTACATCATTTAGTACGTCCAGGGCAAAATTACCATCACCCTCCAGCTTTTGTCACACGGTGGTAGCTGTTATGTTTCTGCAATACTAGAAACTATGCCATTGGTACCTCAATGCCTGGTACATCACCCATGGTGGACAGGTTTCAGCAGAGCTTCAAACTAAGACTAGAAAGAAAGTAATAAAAATCTTGTGAGTCATGACAGAATATTGCCTAATGTCATGCTGGGAAGGTGTCCCCTGGGCTGGAAGGCACTACAGAATAACCACAACAATGGATCGTGAAGATGCTGCAGATCCAGACAACACCTATTGTTCTGTAATACAAGGGTTTCCAAGAGTCAAAGCCAGCTCAATGACAACTAACAATGACAATAACTAATGCAAAAAGAGAATCAGGGCATCTTAGTTAAACAGTCACCACTCTCTGGTAGTGTCTGGTACTGTGATGGCTTGAATATTGCTTGGATGTTAGGAGCTTTGCCACATGTAGCTACTTCAAAGGCTCAGATCTGGTCAGAGGTGCAGCTAAGGTATGGCAGTCATGGCACATACCGTGAGCATCACCTCAAGGGGGCGCCACAGAGCAGTTTCTATGAACCATCACCGTTTCGATCACCACTCATGAGAGATCATTCAGCAAGTTCAACGATATTTACTTTAAAAGCTTCTATGGGTCAAGGCAGACTGTGTGGTCTCTGCTGAGCATAGAAAGAGAGGAAACAAAAAATGAAAATGACATTGTACACACCAAAGACCACTTTTCATCAGTGAAAATAAGAAAGGCACATTTTCCATTTCAAGTAATGCCATGAGATGCTAAATAAAAAAAATTAATGAACTTGACTTGCATTTATGAACAGGCATTATGATAAAGTTATCTAAAAAGATGCATGACGGATGTCCAATGTTGAAACACAATTTCAGTACTTGTGATGGGCACTGTTTTCCATAGATACACCTCTGCCTATGGTGAACAGTGGAATTCCAAGACTAGGAAAAACAAGGAAGCAAGGTCTAGCTAGCTACTTCAAAAAATTAGTCCATGAAAATTGAATGGATCACAAGAGAACATTATCCAACTCGCTTGCTTGGCCTGTGTCATCAGAAGGACTCAGGCCCTTGAGGAGCGTGAGGTTGGTGAAATGGAGGAGACTCGCTGAGAGACAGCAGGCACAGTGGCCCCAGGGTGGGCAAGAGCATGCTGGTGACCATGGGCCCAGCACCAGCTGGCCATATCTGTAGCTCTCGAGAGGAGCCCTACGGCTGTAGTTGTTATGGGATGGGTTGCAATCGGCATGGTCAGCACCTCGAAACTATCCAGTGCTCTCTGGGAGAAAGGCAGCACTTTCTTTTCTTGCTTTCTTTTTAATTAAGTAATATTCTAATTGACATATCTTACTCATTCTGATATACCATTTTCCTTCCCATCCAGTTCTGATGCTCATTCCCATTGGGTGGGGACAGAGCCTTCTACTCCTAGAAAGAGTTACCGACTCAGAAACTCACAGGGGCATCTGGCTATGAGTCAGCATTGACTAGAAGGCAGTGAGTTGATTGTTGTTGTTGTTGCTGTTGTTTTTATTGACCTCCCACAGAGTTGATTCTGACACCTGGCAACCCCATAAGACAGAGTAGCAGTGCCCCAGAGGCTTTCCAAGATGGCAGGCAGTCTTTACGGATGCAGACTGCCATGCCTTTGTCTCACAGGGTGGCCTGACCACAGTGCTGCCAGAACTCCAACCAGCTACGAAGACACCAGCTGGCATCTAAAGCTTGCTCCTTTCTTCTGCCCTCTCCCAGCCTCACCCTAAACTGATCACAGTATTTCTATTGGCTAATTAATGCCATTCTAAGAAAAACTTTAAAATTTATCATGTATGTCCTTATTCCCATGTCTATCATATAATGCTTATTTGAGAGGCAAATAGAGGAGCAGGGTCCCATGGGCCCAACGTCCACGAAGCCCCCTCCCCCATCTTGGGTATAAAGTAAGGAATAAAGGACAAGATTTAAGTGATTATAGTACCAAGTTGCACAGCAGTAGCAAGCCAAGGTGAGGAAGCGTCCCACCCTGCATGCAGAGGGCATTGTGCGGCTGCCCTCTTTCCCTGACAGTGGTGCCAGGAAAACCTTTCACCTACCACTCAGAAGTCATAAGGGTTTCCTTGGAGATGAATCCCTTCAACAGTACATACAATGTTCCAGCCAGTTTTGAGCTTTCTCAAAGGCTGAGTTGGGGACAGGGAAACCGATATGAAAATGTTTTGCCTAGAGACAATGGCTGGGTTCCATTTACTCATATTCCATGCTACCTCTGTGCATGGATGAGTCTGGCAAGATGTGATAGCATAATTAGAAACTCCTCTAGCAGCTGAGTATCAATGGCTCCTATTGTTGTCAATCATTTGCAAGCTCATGAGTTCCAAGACCGCACCACACACACAAAAGGAGCAGGATCTAGTTGCATTGCATATTTATACTTCCCTGGTTCCTTTCATTATCCACATAATTCCCCATGGCTTCTAATTACCTCAATCACCACTGGGGATGGGGAATCAAAATTTTAACATTTCAAATAAGTTCAGGGCTTATTACCACTATAAAATTTGGCAAAATGCTAACCTTATCCCCACTTTAGTTTATCTCTAATTTCTGAAGAAACTGGATAGCTTTACTGTTGTGCTTAAGATGTAATCAAGGATAATCATTTCTTAGATAATACCACTTGGGGGGGCGGTACCTTTTTGTATTTTCCTGGAATTGGAGATGGCAGGGGGGATGGGCATTTCAAATATAATTTCTGTTTGGCTCAAGTGAAACCTCTGAAAATAGTATCCAATGACCCTTTGGTGCCCTCTCTCCCCTCCTAGTTTATAACCTGGAGTGTCCAGAAGCCCTGTATTTCACTCCTGTGCAGACTAAACAAGGACTTTCCTGAAGGTCCTACCTTGAGAAATGAGCTTCATTAATCCAGACACCTATCATTGATTTAAACTTTAGAGAAATAAGCTTTCATTATTATTATTATCTTAAATGAAAGAACATGAAACATCTCTTAACTTAAACAAGAGCACTGTCACAGTCTCTCTTTCTCTCCATCAACTCATTATTAATTCATTTGGCTTTAGGATCTCAGTTCTAATCAGAGAGCTGGCTCCCATGGCTGCACTTACAATCAGCTCCATGCCAAAACAGCCTCATGCAATCACCCTGCTCCACTCTGCAGATGATTCTTAATGAAGACAATCAGCCCAAAGGCAATGGGAAGGCTAAGACCCACTCTGTGCCGTCTTGTGACTGGAGCTCAGGGACTGACAGCACCCGGTCTGCAGGTTAGGGAAGGTCAAGAAAGGCAGGGCAAAGTGAAAGGCAAAAAGAGTTCCAGAGAGGCGCTCGGGAGACAGCCTGGTCCAGCTCACCCCTCTGGCCACCCATGGACTGAACTCAGGCTGAAAAAAGACATTGGTTTTATACTCTGTTACTGACTATGGGAGGGCTTTCGGCAATGTTAATAGTTGATGTTAGGTTATTGGTCTCAAGATTGGTGGTTCGAAGCCATCATCTGCACTGGAGATCTGCTGGCCTGCTGTCATAAAGTTTACAGCCAAGAAGCCCTGTGGAGCAGTTCTACTCTGAACACAAAGAATCAACTCTAAGGGCGGCAGATTTAGTTTGATTTACGGAGTGAGGTTTGTCTTAACCCTTATGCCAGTGACTGTGTCCTTTTTTGGTGACATAGGATTTTCCTTTGCAAATGTTTTTACTAATTTAAAGAGGTCATTAAAGAGTAGGCTGAGTAGAGGCTGATAAAAGGGGGATCATACACAGTGAAACAGTTTTTGCATGGTGAAGACACCATGTGGAGATACCTAGAAACAGGAACAGGTTGCCAGCAGCCACTAGACTCTAAGAAAGGGGCATGGGACAGTGTCTCTCTCCAAGCCTTTAAGGGGAATTTCTTGCCTCTGGAACTGTGAGTTAAGGTCTACTCTTTATAGAAACCTACTCCCATCTAAAAATAAAGTGTTTTAAAATAGTGGCTAACATTTAATATTGAAAGTGTTTAGTTAAAACTCCAAGGCAGCAATTGTTTTGGTAAAAGTATATCCTCTGTAAATTGACCCTGCCTTCTGACATGCTAAAAATTGTCCAGTGCTGAAGAGAGGCAACCATCCTCAGGCAGGACTGTCTCTCGGTTCACTGTCATCCCCAGCTCATCATGTTGACGCCTTCATTTACCTGGTCTAACTCATATAGCCATTTGAGTCTTTCTCCAAATTTCTCGGAATTGTGGTTGAGTTGGCACAAAATGCCAGAGAAAACCAAACAAAAGCTTTTGCTTCTAGGGACTTACACAAAGAGAGGATTACTGTCGAAAGCTGCTGTTGAGTTGGCACACACAGAAGTAATAAGACTAGATCACCACCCTCACTGAGCTTCCTTTCTCATCGGAAAGCTGGGCAACAATCCAATGAGATGTAAACGTGTGTCATATCTGAGAAAGGATGCTGTGAAGTGTTGACTATGAGATGGAAACAAATGTGAGGCACCAAAGATGGCTCCTATTCCCCTGGCCCACCCAAATTCAGTAACCATTTCCAATGTACCATTCCCTCTCTTCAGCACACCTCCCACCCACCAAGTGCACTTGTAAATGCACTAATTTAGCCAAAAGGCAGTTGGTGATGCAGATGTTTATGTGCTAGAAAGCTAGTGGTTCAAACCCTTTCAAAAGTCTCTGAAGAAAGACTTCATGATCTGCTTTCAAAACATCACTACCTTGAAAACATGATGAGATAGTTCTACTTTGTATACATGGTCTCAACATAAGTCAAAATTAACTCCAACCCTTCAACAACCACAAAGCAGTCAGGAGTCCCTGAAGGCAGCATATGGCCTAGGAGGCTTCTCAGAGAGAACTAAAAGAAAAATAATATGTGCCAAGCCAGGGTTGTCTTTGTACAAAAAGGCTTGAGGACTCCTTGCCCAAAGTGCTTCACACAAGGCAGGAAACCTCCTAGTCCCTCACCTGCAGTGTCTTCCTTCAGAAGACCCACAGTTTCTTTATTTTCTCACCAGTTTCAGACTTTTAAAATTATCCAGAGGTTAATATCCCATGTGCTTTAATGCCCTGGACATTCATTCATTTCCCTCTCCTTGTATCACCTTGCATGTGGGTGTTTCAGGCAAGGTTCTTCAGAAAAGCAAAGTCAATGAAACATATATGTATATAGAACAGGATGTTTATGTTCAGAAAATAGCTCAGACAGTTGTAGAAGCAGGCGCATTCCAAGACAATGGGCCAGGCAATAGGCTAGAGGATTCTCCTGGGGTCCATAACTATAGAAGTCAATGCATCAAAAATCAGCAGGATGATAACAAGCTTCTTGCGGCAGAGGAGAATGAATTCAATGTAGGTAGAAAGATGGTAAAGCTCTGATGACTCCCAGGACAGGCAGACAATACAACAAGCTATTGACACAAAGTGGGAAGGTTAGAAAGTCAAATGCAGAATCCAGACCCAGCAAAAATCAAGCAAGCTTTGCTCTAGCATCGAGTGATAGTTCAAAACAGAGTAAGTAGGGCATAGAGTACCCAGGATCCACGATGCCTCTTTAATACTTTCTTTTTTTTATTTTCAGTGAACTGTACCATCAATGTACCATCAGTGTACCATCAATGAATTCTTCTCAGATCCCTCTCCGAACCTGAGTTAAACCTAAGGGTGGATGGGAATGGAGGTTGAGAGAGAGAGCAAGAGAGATTATTGGTGAGGATTAAACTTTTATATTAAATAATCAATTTTGATGCAGTTTTACACATACTTTAGGTCAAAATACAAAAGCTTCCTACACACCCTTCTCATCACTTTTACTTTTTAGCTTAAAATGGCACTGACACAGAATCCATCCAAGCAGACTCTCACAACTTCTCATAAATTATAGCACCACCTTGACTTTTACAGGTTCACTGTCCCAACAGCCTGTATGTTCACATATTATATATTATTACTCCAAACCTCTTTTGGTCTGCCAACTTTTGAGTATCATTAAGCAGCTAGGGAATGATCGATGCAAGCTCTCACATCATGGTATTACCTGAGAGTCAATTGTTCTGTATCCATCCAGCAGTATTTGTGCAATTATGTGGATATTTGATTCTATTTTTCCCTATCACCTTATAAGAATGAGTAGAGAACAGAAAAATGAAAGTGCTGGTACAGTGATAAGTAGCATAGGTTATATAAATGTAGACAATTGAGACAAAGATGAAAATCATTAAGCAGCCTGAAGACAGTGAATCTTTCACCTTAATCAGATTCTCATTGGACTTAGGCAGGTCAATTGTGTGTTCAATTAGTTGTGAAGGAAAGGAACACAATTAAAGAACATGTACCAAAAGTTGGCAATAAATCACAAATGATTGTATTTAAATAACTGCGGTATAATTAGAGATTTCATAACTTTCTTAGCTCTCTGAGAATAGAATTCCTACTTCCATTATATCAAACAAATATATAGCTTTTCCAAATCTATAGGCTTTCCAATATTCAATCCTTAAACATGTTTTCAAGAATGCATAATGTTTAAGAGGAGAGAACTACCTATACTTATGAAAGAGAGAGAATAATGAAGTCAAAATTGATATCAGCCTCATATCGACATCTGAATGGAATTTCTGTGCACTATGACCAGATCTCCCCACCCAGGTAGGATGTGTTGAGGGTTACATGTTGGGCTATAGTGACAAGGTAAGGGGTTAAAACCCACCAGATATGCCATAGGAATAAGAGGAGACTTTCTTTTCCCACAAAGATGTAGTCTTAGAAACCCACAGGGCAGTCAGATTTGACTCCATGGCAGTGAATTGCTTTAGATGACCTATCATTTTATTGTATTTTGGTGGCTTGAGTATTTCAAACTCCACCAGGGTCACTCCTGATCCAGATTTCAGTGAAGTTTCCAGACTAAGAGAGTGTAGGAATAAAGGCAGGCCGTTGAGATCTGCTTCTTAAAATTAGTCAATAAAAACCCAGTTTATTTTTATTGAGCATGATCTTGTTCAATACAATGCCAGAAAATGACCCCCAAATGCTAGAAGGAACTCAGTGTATACAATATTAGCCTAGCACACACCAATGCCCTAATGGTGATATGAGACAGGCAACATTGTGTTGTGTTGCACATGTCATGTCACCATGAATCAGAACCAACTTGAAAGCAACTAATAAAAGAAGAGGAATAAAGTTTGAATTAGTAATATAACAGTGAGCTTCTCCATAGGACACCACCTGAACAAAATACAAAGGCAAAGACCTTGAAGATATGCTGCCACAAATGTGAAGTAAGTAATGAGCAAGGTTATTTATATCTGCATTGTTTACTTATCAAAAGACTGGAAACCAGTATCTCTCAATAGGGAACTGATCCAATAGTTTGTCATAAAATGAAGAATCATGAAGCAGTATGCAAGAAGAATCAAGGTTTCTCTGAATTAATGTAGAGTGATTGTTCACCTATATTAAGCAAAGCCATCCACATATAGAACCTTCCAAAGAGTTCGGTACTTTTTATGTGTGAAAGACAGAGGAATGAGGACACACACACACACATTTTGTTTTCAAAGAATCACAAATATTAACTCAAGGTTGCATGAAGGTGAAAACAGGATAGAGAAGATAGTAGTAGGAATTTCTCTAAAGATAGACTTGTGAATAACTTCTGAATCATATACATATTTTATATTCTAAACATTAAATTAAATTAAGGCAAAACCAAAATTTTAGGTCACACAAAACTAGAAACAAATGAATCTCTGGCATATGAAATTGATAGTCTTACAAAGAAAAGCAGTTATCTTCGACTACAAAACTTTGGCTAAACAGTTTTTTGCTGTTGTGTCAATGTTCAATTCATAGCAACCCTATGTGAGAGTTTTCTGCCCCTTTGGGTTTCCTAAGCTGTAATCTGTATAGTAGTTTCTCAATCTGTTGTAAATATTCCAGATGGATGTGAGGCAGAAACAACTCAACAACACCTACCAACAACAACAAAGGAAGAAGTTGTCTTTCAAATGTCAAGGTATGATAGGCCACTAGACATATACATCTATGGGGGAAAATTACTTTGAAAAATTACTTAACTTACTCTAAGAATCAAAAAATCAATAAAGTTTAAGAAACCACAAATGTCTCATAGTATTTTTCCACACACATTTGAGTTTCAAATTTAGGAATGTCTGTTGGATTTTGCTTTTCGAGATGGATTCCAATGTGGAACTTGACCCTGGAAAACTCTCTTTAGCTGCTTTCTCTACCATATTGATACCAAAAAACAAACAAACAAATAAACCTTGTTTGCTAAGTCTTGTTCTTTACCCCAGAGGTAGGATAAAAGTTTTGGTCACATTTCACTACCACTCAAAAAAAAAAAAAACAATATTTTCTGTTCCAACACCTGTTTAAGAATAACTGAACTATTTACATGGCTAATGCTGTGCTGGAAGAATCACTAATCTAAAATCCCTTTACCTCCTCTTTCTTCTCAATTACTGTACAGAAGTAGCACAGAAGACATTTTCACTGCCCCCCGAAATTCAAGTAATAATTCCATGCACCTTTCAACCTCATATTGAATGATCCAAGTGTTGAGGTTTTGTTTTCAATTGGTAAGAGTGAACAGAAACTAGCCGATGGCAGATATGTTCCTCTTTAATCTCTTTTTGTCATCTTCCACCTAATTGATAAAACACCTAATTGAATGAAGCCAATCTACTAAAGATGTATAGAAACGAATTGGGATAGCACAAGAAAAAACAGAGCAATAGTGCCAATCTCTGGGGGGTGAAATTCTGTGCAATTATTGTTTCTTTATTCTTTTTTTTTTGGGGGGGGGGGTCCATCACTGCTCTCCGGTGGTGGGAGTAGGAGGCCCAGCCCCACGGCTGGAATTGAACCTCCGTCTCAGTGGGCCGCAGTCCCGCGCACAACCACTACGCCACCGGGGCTCAGCCTGTTTCTTTATTCTTTTTAATTCTCAGTTTTCTGCAAATTACATTTAAGACTTTCACAAAATACATTTTAAATCAGCATATGTACTTTTCTCCATACACTTTGGTCATAATTGCATTTTGTTAAAGAGGAACAGCCAAAAAAAAAAAAATGAAAGAAAATCAACTTAGTTGCCCTTTCTGGCTGGTAAGACTATGACTACTTGCTTGCTTTCTCTCCTCTGTTTTTCTCTTCTGCATTTCCCATGTTTTCTACAGCATGAGTATTTGTTACTTTTATACTGTTAAGGGATTTATCAGTTTTCAAGGGGGCCATGTTTGGGTGGGAAAAGGGGACCAGGGAGAAGAGTAAGTCAAAATTGCTTCCCAATAGGAAATCACCAGGTTTGTTATTACAAATTTGAAGTGAGATTAAGGAACAAGGGAAGAGGGAGACTTTAAACAAGAAGTGGAATTAGATGTACTTACTTTTCAAGCCTCCATGGCGTGCAGGAGTACACACACACACACTCACAGAGAGCAACCAAATCCACTACTATCAGTCTCGTCCTCTCATAGTGACCCTGTGCGTTTCTGAGAGTGTAACTCTTAAACAGGAATAGAAAGCTTTATCATTCTCCCATGGGTCGGGCTAGTGGTTCCAAACAGCCCAACAGGTAACCCCTATGTCACCAGGGTGCAACTGTACACTGAGCAGCAAATTAATGTATCTGGCTGGTCACACATTCTCCGCTCTCAGTTCTGCACGCTGGTGGATCATAGCAGAAGGGGAGGTGAACTTACTCCCACCACCCCCCAGATTTCCCACCTTGTCAGGAGGTCAGTATAGCACAACCACGCACATTCAGTTCTTGCTGGCCCGCCTGTGAATTAGAGAGCGGTGAGGCCTGGTGGTGTAGTGGTTATGTGTTGGGCTGTGATCTGAAGGGTGATCAGTTCAAGACGAACAGCAGCTCCACAGGAGACAGCCTGGGTCTTCTACAGTCATCGGCAGTGACAGTCCCACAGGAGACGCTGGGAGTCACCAGTGACTCAATGGCAGTGAGTCGAGCGTTTATTTGTAAAGAAAGTCGTCGTTGCTCTATGCCCCAGGATTAAGTGCCCTAACTGAATTGGGAATTGAGAGAACGCTTTCAAACTGCATTACTTTCCCTTTATAAAGTTCCTTTCCTGCTGTCACAGTAAAGAAAAACATCTTATCACTTGCCTTTCAAAATTATATGGCGGGAGGCAGATAGCACCAGAAACTGATTCCCTGATGGCAAAAAAAAAATCACCGCAGACATTATTTTATAGCATTGAATAGCATGCACATACAAATATCTCTCTTTTTTAAAGATTACGGGTAAATGTCTATTATGCATTTCTTAATGAATTGGCAAGTTTTCCTTTGCTATTGTGTTAGCCTGAGTAGCCCAAAAGAAAGCTATGTGACTTGAAGGTTGATTTACTGTGGGATTCAAGACTACTGTTAATCACTACTACTACTGTGTTGCTTCTGCACTTACATGATGACAAGAAATCCGTCAGGGTGGATGTTTTTACAAGTTCTCACCCCTTGAATGTTTATGCTAAAATTGTGCTCATAATCAATCCTCTTTAAGCATTGCTGGTGGGCAGAATGACTTTTTTTGTTACTGTTTATTTTTCCTAATATCCCTCACCATGCTGTCCAATATTCCATGGGCCCCTCTGGGACACTGGGACCAGTGTCTTCAGGAAAAGTGTTTAAGAGACTTTACTCATCTCGGTCTTGAGCAGTCATTTTACCAGTTTCAGTCAACAACATTCCAAATGTGAGAGGCAGCTTTTCCCATAGAGGCAAAAACCTAGACTTTGAAGTCAAACGGATGCCAGCTCCAATCCCAAATCAGCCACTTATTATAGTTTATAAGTTGTGACAGATTACTCCATGTCTAAGGTTTGATTATACTCCTGAATGGACAGATAAATAGCACACTACAGAGAGGTGGCAAGGAAAAGAGATAATATGTGAAAAACATCTACCAAGAGTAGGCTTCTTAAAAGGCTCTCCTCTATTCTCACCTTCCCAACACTATCACAATCGTCACTTACATTTGCCTGTAATGTCAAGCCCTATAAGATATGGTTAAGGCTTCTTCTTATTGGCTTGTTTTCATTATTTCAATGAGACTAACGTCATCGGAAGGTGCATATTTCCTGAATGTTTCCTCTTCCTCATCACTTAGAATCATAAAATCCCTTCCATGTCAACATGAGTCCCTCTGCTCCCCACTGTTAAATGTTCTTGACCTCAAAGTAACACCCCTACATGCCTCTCATACTATGGTGGCTTGCATGTTGATATGTCAGTGAAAGTTATGTCACTAGCTTTTTGAACACCAGCAAATCTGTGGAAAGATTCCCATGCCTTCCAGACTACGATGGAATAGGATGCAACGTGTGATTAACCCGCAAAGTGTGAGGATCGGGTTGCCAAGGATTCAATGCCAATTTTTAAAGGTAGGAGTAAAATTTTGTTTGTGGGTAATTTAATTTCAATATCTTACTTTGCAAAATTGGATAGCCAAGTGGTCTTTTTTTTCCCAAAGGTCTCTGAGTAGACCTGAACCTTTTGGTTCAGTATCCAAGCTCACTAACTACTTATACCACACCAGTATCCATAAAACTTGCCTGTGGGAACCCTGTGGATCACAACATAATATTGCCCAATAAAGTGCTGAAAGAGGAGCCCTCTAGTTTGGAAGGCACGATACCAAAGCCACTCTGCAACCCCGAGTTCAATAAGACCAAAGTTCCCGAAGATGGTACAGAACTGGGCAATGCACCATTCTGGGAAGCAAAAGGTTGTCGTGAGTTGGCTTCCAAGCAAATGCAGCAATGACAACCTCACGGCACGGTTCTTGCTCTCTTTAGTTCCCTGTGTTGACTTGCTCAGTCATCCAGCAAGCATGACTGAGGGCATGGTAGCCCATAGACGGGAAAAAATGAAGCATCTGCATGCCCAAGACTTGTAATCTAGGGAGAAGAACAAGATGTGAACATTCATAACAACGCTAGACAGAGTGAGGCAGGACTTTTTATAAGAGACTTTGTGAAATCATACAGTCACAACATAGCACAACTCAGCATGATTGGATAATGCCTGACACAATGTTATAGCTGATGTCTGAACACCACCTGGTATTTCCAGGTTACAAATAAAAGATCAGGAGATTAATTCAAAATAGAGAATTACAGATTTAATGACAGTAAAAAACAAAAACAACAACTCCCTTTGCTTCATATCCTTTCCTCATAGGACTGCATGTAAATCCATGCAAACTTTGAGAACAATTCTTATGGTAGTGGTTGAATGCAGCATCATATTAGGTGTGGGGAAAACAAACCAAAAGCATGGCCTATCATTACCTGGACCAAACCTACGACAAATGGGCCAGTCCAGTTGGCCCGGTCCAAATGCCACTCCCTTAAGGAGGCATATCTGATCACCACATCAGAAGGCATCTGATTCTCCTCTCTACTCTCACAGCCTCTGCTGCCGCCGTCACTTGAGCCCTAATTTCAGAGGACTTGGTTTTTGGTCCTTTTCCATGTTGATTGCTGCCGACCTTGGGACGCTGGCACATTCCTTTGTGATCAGTTGTTGTTGCTATCTGACACCAGGTGAGTCTCCAACCCACACTGCCCTGTGCACAACACAAGAATCTGCTGTCTCGATGACCAGTGACGCTCTGTGATCCAGGGGCATTTTCGTTGGGTGATTTGGGAGGAGTGGCCTCCCAAGCCTGCCTTTCTATGCCATCATAGCCTGAAAACTTTGGGGAAACAAGATGGCATAGTAACAACACACCAGCTTCCCCTGACATATGGGTTTTACCTGGATACAATGCACATTGGCTAGGAATAACAATCTGGTCAGCATAAAAGATGAATGGCCAGTTAGGCAGCTCACTTTCATAAAAGGAACATATATCTGAGTCTTAGATGTTCAATGTTTTAATTCTGTATAAAGTCAACCATTTCCAAGCAAGGAAATAAAAGTGGAGAAGAGGAGAGGGGAAGCCTGAGAGTGATGGTCAATTA
>PVJH01032624.1:0-22465 GCA_004026705.1 Nesogale talazaci | reverse complement strand
CATGCAGCATGGAATTAAAAATATATTGTTTATTCCTTTCTTTTTTGGCAGCACTGCCCTCTGGTGGGAGTAGGAGGCCCAGCATTGCTCCTGGAGAGCTGCTGCTGGATTTGAACTGCCAACTCAGTGGGCCACAGTCCCGCACACAAGCACTACGCCACCGGGGCTCAGCCCTATTTATTTCTTTGGTATGCTGTGTCTTCTATTTTCACTGCCACGGAACTGCATTGCTCTATGTCCTTCCAACCTACTCTGTCATTCACTGCCACTTAGAGCCTGGTGGTCATTGGGTACATTTATGTCAACTTGACACTCCTGGTTCGGAGTGGAGTCAAATCTATCAATCAGGTAAAAGCATGAGACAGACTCCTTGGAGGTGTGGCATCCTTATGAAGAACATTTTAGGAGCCTCTCCTTTCTCTTTACTTTTCTCTTTCTGCTTTCTGACTCAGAGAATTGCCAAAACCCTGATACATTGATATGTTGACCTTGGATCCATGCCGCCTTGCACCCACCGGCCTGTGGTCTTCCTATATTTTGCATTACTGCATGCAGTCAGGTGAGTATAAAGAGGGACTTATGAACGAGCATCAGATGTAGGGATTTGAGTGGGACTGAGCTGAGATGTTCTCTTGATATTCAATTATCTTTTGATATAAAGTTCTTTCTTCTTTAAGAGCTGCTAGTGATTTTGAATGACGGAGCACACAAATCACAGCCCAAATTGTAACCACGATGCCACCAGGAGCAGACTATAAAGCTCTTTCTTATACATATATGAGTGACTCTGGATTTCTTTTTCCAGTCAACCCAGCCTAACAGAAAGGTGAGGGATTTCTCAGCACGTTTAGTGGTTTAGTGTACAGGCTTTGTAAATTGCCTTTTGTTTTAACATGTTGAGCTTATAACATTTTGTTGACTTTTGACATTCCACATTCTTAACTTATAGGAAATCTCTATTTACATCATTTATTTTAAAATGTGCCGTTGGCTGTATATTGGCAATATAAAAAAATTAAGTCATCCCCAATAAAATGATTTATATATTAAAAAAAAAAAAGGTGGGGGAAAGAGGAGCTTATACCAAGGGGTTAAGTAGAAAATATTTTGGAAATGAAGATGGTAACATGTATATAAATATACTTGATACAAATGATATATGGAAAGTTATAAGCACTGTAATGGGCCCCAATAAAATCATTGAAAAAAGAAAGCTGTTTAAAACATTATAATTATTGTGTTTTTTTCTTGATAATTTGATGTATCACCACTGGATTTTAACTGTGTCAGTAATCTTGTAGTCTCATCAGCATTAACGGGTCCCAAAATAAATAGATTTTACTTTTAAATAATATTTGTTATGTCATTGTATTCTGGAAGCCATATGAGTGCCTAACCAGGAAGACAGAAAATAATTCTGTTTTCCATACTTTTGTATATATATATTTTTAATACTTTTATTGGAGACTCTTTCATCTTTTATCACAATCCATATATTCTTCCAATGTTTCGAGCACCTTTGCACATATGTCGTCATCATAATTTTCAAAGCATCCTCTTTCCACTTGAGACCCTGATATCAGCTCCCCATTTCTTCCCCCTATTTCCCCCATCTGCCTTTCCTCATGAACGCTTGATAAGTTATAGATTATTTTTTCCATATCTTACATCATCCTCCATCACCCTTCACCCACATTTCTGTTATTTTTCCCCCTGGGAGGGAATTCTAGATTGATCTTATGACAGACTCCTCCTTTCTCCCCCAACCCTCCCCTAATCCTTGTAGTATCTCTACTCTCCTTCTTGACCTTAAAAGGCCTATCTATCCTGGATTCCCAGTCTTTTGGGCGTTTATCCGTAGCAGATAATAATTATCTAATTTGTAAGGGAGAATTGAGGTCATGATAGTGGGGTGAAGGAAGCACCAAAGAACTAGAGGAAAATTGTGTGTTCATCAGTGCTATACTGCACCCTGATGGTCCCCTTTCTTGAGGCTTTCTGTGGGATGGGTTGTTTCTGCAGAAGTTCAAGGGAAAGGCCTCTGAGAAGTCTGCCAGCTTCTTTTCTATATCTACAAAAGCTTTATTTACTGTCTTCACATTTTTATCATTCACAGAGTGTATCTTCCTAAGATAAACTTCCTAAGATAAACTCAGTGCTTACTGATCTGGTGTCGTATGTAGACTTAATGTTTTTTTGGACATGATGTAAAAGACTTTCCTGATCTTCTGCCTTCTTAGTCTGTTCTTTGCCATTGCATTTGGTGCACATGTGCAGTTGCTCAAACCCAGGCAACAATATCAGGAGGGTCCTGATATTTTGTCCCTTTAATTTCTTGAATTCACTTATGACCATTTTCTCTTTAACCCTTTTCATTGCTGACTCGACATTTGCTTAACTTTTTATTATTCATAAAATTTTAAAGGTCTAAATTATCTCTTCCTTTTCCCAATGACTAGTTTTCTATAATCCTTAGACATATATGAATTTTTACTCATGCTGTGTATCAGCCATTCCTAAAAGTGAACTTTTCCCCTAAAACGGTGACTAAAAGTAGTGTACAAATTGGAAGGATCATTAATCAATTAGATCAATGGAATGGTCAACACAGAAATGTAAAAAATTTAAAGTTTGCTCCATTTGGTCGTCCTTAACTGACTTCAGAAAGCCGCTACACCCGCCTAGACCTTGGGTCCAGAAATGGTGCCACAGTTTTGGCATCTCATTTCATTTCCGAGTCAGCACCCGACATCAGAAAAAAAGTTAAAAAGGGCCGAGGACAGTCCCGAAACTGCCATCCAAGACTTATAAAGATGGCATTTAAAGTTTTTAACACCCAAGAGGAGATGGTCGAAGCGGCTCATCAGCCAGGCTTCAACAGAAGGTTCGTCTCCAAACCCAAGCCCTGGGAGCCGCCTGAAGATCGGCAGGTAAACCCGGCTCTACGCAGTCCCTCTAAAGGGGGGCAGCAAATGCCACCAGGTGTCTGCTTCAAATGTGGAAAAGACAGCCACTGGGCGAACTCCTGCCCAAACCCCAGACCTCCAACCCGGCCTTGCCCCCAGTGCAAGCAGCCGGGTCACTGGAAGTCGGACTGCCCGGCTTTGGCCCCGCCCTTGGCATCTCCATGCGGATTAGCTGAGCCCTGTGATCTTCCAGAACTTGTGCTTCGTGGGTTAGCAGATGACTGAAGCAGCCCTGGCTCTTCGACTCCGGTAACCCTCGCAGAGCCCAGGGTTGTGCTCCAGGTAGTGTGTAAGTCCATTTCCTTTTTGGGCGACCTTCTGCATCCTGCTCTCTCACTCGGGCCCTACTTCTCCTGCTCAGGTATCGGTCATAGGAATATGTCTCCCTCCAACCCCCAGCAAACTAACCCCCTTTTTTTTGCCAGTTCAACCAACTCCCTTTCGCCCACTCTTTTTTAATTATTCCCTCCTGTCCCGTCCCAATCCTGGGGCGAGACATACTTTCTAAATTTAACGCAACCCTTACTTTTTCCAACCCCGTTCCATCTCCATTAATTACCCTTTTAAGTTGCGATAGCTCCACAGCACCACCCCCCTCCTCTGTCGACAACCTACTTTCTGACCTGTCTCCCGACATTTGGAACACCAATACCCCCTCCCTCGCATCCCATCACCCCCCAGTTTTAATTAAGCCAAACACCCAACGTTTACCCTAACTGTCCTCAGTTTCCAATCTCCAAAACCCCTTCACAATCCCTCGTAGCTTCCAGACACATTTTTCTTCTGGTGCAATCACACCCTTTCTAAGTTCCTAAACATTATGGCTACCTCCACCCTCTTTTATGCCTCTCACTTACCCTGGGTCCTCAACTAACAGCATACACCCCAGCAGAATTCCAACACAAATTCTCCCAAGCCAACCTTCCCCCTAGAGAAAAAGGGCTGTTTTTCTCCCTTTAGTCGCTGGTCTTTCCCTCGCCACCTCAGCAGTAGCTCTGGGCCTTGGCGGCGGAGCCCTGGCCCGTTCAGTTTTAACCACTGACTACCTGGCTGCCCAGTTCCAAATAGCTATTGACGCCTCAGCAGAATCTCTTCCCTCCTTACAAAGACAAATAAGCTCTGTAGCCCAAGCTTCCTTACAGAACCTTGGAGCCCTCAACCTCTTCACGGCAGAAAAGGGGGGCACCTGCCTCTTCCTCCAAGAAGAATGCTGTTATTACATCAACGAATCTGAAATAGCGGAAACCTGCATCCAGTCCCTCCACAAGCGAAGCAGCGAACTCCACTGGGAAAAATTTTCGGCCAAAGCCTCCTCCTGGTGGACATGCTCAATGTATTCCCTCCTGGCACCCCTGTTAGGCCCAATAATTCTAAAAGTCATATTTCTAATGCTCACTCCCTGTTTCCTCCGATTCCTACAGACACGTTTCTGAGAAATCACCCACGTGGCAGTACATCAAATGATGCTGCAATACCAGGCCCTTCATCGCATGCCGGACCAGGACTTCCAGTTACTCTGCCTAATATCCCCTCCCCATGTCGTTCCCGTCCAGCAGGAAGAAGCTAAGACAAGTTGTTGACGACTTTTATCCCTATTAAGCAGAGTCCGGAATGTCTGAGACCAACAACGGCCCCTGCCCTTCCCCCGCTGTAACTAGCGTTTCCTTAACCGCTTTCCGTGAAATGCTTTTTGCCCAGCCCCTGACCTTTTGCAGCTGCCCAAGGCCACAGGGCGAACCGACTTGATGTACCCCTCCCCAAGGCCACAGGGGGAATTGACTCAACCTTCACATATGCCCTGCCCCTCCCTGTTTTGCAAAGAATAGTCTGACCTTTTCTGGACCGATAGTGGGTATAAAAATTCCCCTCAGCCTTGATTGGGTGCGGCTTCATCAGCTTGCTTCCCCACAAGCTGTTGAACCTGTCCGCAAGCTCCCAATAAAGCCTGCTCTAATCTCTTCTAATTCGGACTCTTCCTTCATTTCACACACAAAATTCCTAAAAGGGAGGAGGTAGAAATAGAAGTATGCTTAACCCTGAAAAAATTCTTTATCTAACCCACCTGTTGGTTACACAGATGCACTAAGACTTCTGCTCTCCCCTCCCTAAGTGTATCTAGACTGTCTCCTTTGGATTTAGGGTTCCAACGTATTGCAAATTCTATAACACAAGATCATTGCTCAATAAAAACTTGTTTTTTTTTTCAGTTTGTACCTGTCATTTCATGATTTGTGTCTGTCTAAAAGAACTCTTTCTCTTCAGTCTGTACTTATATTCTATAAGAACAAAATGGTAGGGAAACAGGCATTTGGAGAAAGGATCCCACGTTCTCCTTTCCAGTGTGTGTTAAAATAAAACTTAGAGTATTTTGATTCCACCCAGTTTCTTTAATCTGGAAAGGGTGATTCAGCAATGTGGGCCTCTTGGTTCCTGCCCTACAACAATGCTTCATTTCACTGAATCATCAATTCCTCATCCTTATAAAGCAAGAATGAGACCTGTCGATCCGAGACTCATTCTGTTTTTAAACTATCTATGATTCCCTCAGCTTACATCTTAGTCCTGGTAGACTAGAGAAACAAATGCAGGGAGATTCATAAGTGTATAAGAAAGAGCTGTATATAAAAGAGCAATGGAACATGGAGAAAACATCCCAGTCCTATTCAGATCAAGTCCGTAAGTTTGATATTAGCCCATATGTCAGCTACCAGTCTATAAAGTCCTCTTCAGACTCAGAAAACATGTGATGATGCCAAATGCAAGAATATCACAGACCAGGGAGTGGAAAGTCTTGTGGATCCAGTGGCAGTAGAAACATCTCAGTGCTGGCATGGATCTCCATAGCCCAGGATTCCAGTGTATTCCATGTATCTTGTCTGGAGGAATGTGTCACAGAGAATGAATACCTGTCCCACCTCCAGCGAGCTATTTATCTCCTTAGGGCCTGAAAAATGAGGTCATCAGGCTGCGACCTGATTGAGAGGCTAACCTCCAGCCTTTCTTTCTAAAGTCTCAAACTGACAAAAGATTATGTAATTATTTCAGTCTTCAAAAAGATAAAAGATCCAGGCGGAGGCATAAGGAAGGAGGATTAGAGCAGAGAGTTACAGTGATGACTGCTCTAAAAAAATCAATAGAATTTATCGGAACCACATAGATAATGTGGACCTATTAGAGGTGGTGGCTTCAAACACTAATAACACCACCCAATAACAACATTTTTTCCTTGTTGTCTTGATTTTTAGCCTGTTCTTTGCGATACTAACTCAGAAAACTGCATTCGATAGATCACATCAGCTTTAATTTCTTAGATATGGTGCTGCAGTATGTTTTCAGGTATTATATAATGCTAATTTATTAATTAATCATCCTTGTTTATAAATTTAACAGAAATTCAGGCCCATAAATTACAGGATAAGAATAAGGAGGTAAGAGAAATATTTGAAAAATAATTAGGTATGAAGGGACTTAGTTCCCAGGGAATCTGTATATGTCCCCATGGCAGTGAGTTGGATATGCATTGAGGTGCAAATCACATGGTCTGTAGTTCAAACCCACCAGTCACTATGCAGTGTTTCAAGGACTTCAAGGTTGGAACCCAAAGGGGCAGTTTTCCTCTGTTCTGTAGGACCACTATGAGTTAGATCAGATTAGATGGCAGCGAGCTTTTCATTTTGGTGATGGAGCTCGGTGTCATATATACAAGAGACCACGGCAACTTGGACATTGCAGAGCCAGGACACAGTTTGAGAAGAATGGAAAATAAAAAAGCAAATAGAAAAGGGAACATATGGAAGATATGAAAGCTAGCAAGAGTACTGAAAATGTGGCTTCATAGCAATTTTCATAAATATTTTGAAGATCAAACTTTTTCTTCCTCAAATTATGCAGCCAACACTGCGAAGCACAATTTGATATATAGAAGTCAATGTATAATTCATGTTAAATATTTCAGAGGTAAGGATGACTGCAAACTTCTTTATAAGAAAAAATATGATTTTTTAAAGAGTTTCTCTGGGTACAGGTGAAGAAGTTGTGCCTTCTTTAAGACTGGAACATTTTAATATTAATGCAAGTTTGAGCTCTGGCAGTCCTGTCTTGCATTTCAGAACATTTGAATCTCTATTGTACCAAACTCGCTACCAGGCAGTTGATAATGACTCATGGGGACTCTTTAGGACCGAGCAGGCCTTCTCCTGTGGGTCTCTGAGGCTGTCAGTCTTCATGGCGCAGGAAGTCTCATCTCTCCCTCACAGAGCAGCGGGGAGGCTCACAGAGTTGGTAAGAAGTCAAACACATAACTCATGATGCCACCAGGGTTCCTCACCTTATTTTTGAATTCTTTTCAAGGACATGGGGTAGCTTTGTGGTGATGCAATGGGCTGCTAACCAGTGTGAAATCACCAACCTCTCTACAGGAAAAGGCGGGCTTCCTACTCCTGGAGCGAGTTAGAGTCTCAGAAATTCACCAGGCCAATTCTACCCGGTCTAGGGTCACTCTCATATGGCATTGCCTTGATGGCAATGAGTTTTTTAAAGCCACCAATTGGAACTACCTGCTATCTAGTTACTAATAAAGGTGAAGTGGCGCTTGTGGAAAATTCCATGTAATTGGCACTGTTCAAAATGTACTTTTGGATCAAAGGATATCGTGCAAGTGTAACTTGACGTAAATATCTAGTCCAACACAAACTATTTCAGATAAATAAAGCCAATGTTCAATTCCTCTATATCAGGCTAGCTCACCCTACATGAAAGAGTCTGATTTTTTTTAGTGACAAGTAGCGTGTTTTCAAGTACATGTTCTGCATCTCAATAACTGGAGCTGAGAGGTGAGAGTTCGTGCCAGTTTTTGAATCAGCAGATCAAAGATATCCGGAAGCACACATTTGAGATACCAAAATGTGTGTTCACAAGTAATAGCCCACTTATTGGCTGAGTGCTTCAGCACTGTACCAAGGAATCCTTGGACTCACACACATATCACTAAAATAAAGGTCTACAAACCAGAAGGGAGTCCAGTGAGAAGCAGGATATGGTCAGAGTTCCCTGGTGTTTCAAGGCCCTCTGGATCCGCCAGGCCTCCCGGTCCCAACACGCTTACTATACTTAGAGAAGTGAGTAAACTGAACCAGAGCCCTTGGCCTGCGATTTTGCCTGACACTGTCCTATTGTTTTTGTTAGGTGTTTTTTTTTCCCTTCCTACACTTTACTGAGTACGATGTCCTTCTCCAGGGACTAATTTCTCTGGAAAACATGTCCAAGGTATGTAAGAATAAGTCTCACCATCTTTGTCTCTAAGAAGCACTGGGGCTGTATTTCTTTATGCTTGGCACAGCAGAAGGACAGACTAAAAGAAGAAAGCCCTTGACAAGATGAATTGACACAGCAGCTACCACAATGAGCTCAAACATAAGAACAACCATGAGGCCAGCAAAGAATCAGGCAGTGTCCCTTCGTTGTGCATAGCATCACTGAGGGTTAGGTGGAAACTGTCTCGATAGCATCTACCCAGAAGCATAGTGGAAAGCAGTGCTATCTGGAAGCAGCTGTTTATGAGCACCTGGTGGATTTTAAAAGTAGAAGTAGTAAAATGCACATTTTTTGCTAAAATTTACAGGAAATATTGTCTTTGGGGATTGGCTAGTTGATGCCACTTCTAGTTGATACTAAAGTTAATACTTTCCCATGGTCTGTAAGAGTTGGAAGGAAAAGAACTACAAAAGATAATATGTTAGTATATTTGTACTTACTGCAAAAGAACTACAAAAGATAATATGTTAGTATGTTTGTACTTGAGCAGTCTCAGAAAAAAGCATGTTTCTATGTTATAGAAATGCTGCTTTGCATTTCATGATGTATATAATAGAAAACATGTCTTAATTTTTTCATGTCAAAGTGGCTGCCAATGTAGGACCATGTAGAGCAGTGGTTCTCAATTTGTGGGTTGCACAACCCCGTGGGAGTTGATCAAACCCTTTCTCAAGGGTTGCCCGATTTGTACCAGTAGTGAAATGACAGCTATGAAATAGCAACGAAAACAATTTTATGGTTGTGGATGGTCACCACATCAGGAGGAACTGTATTATAGGGTTGTGGTATTTCGGAAGGTTGGGAACCACTAATGTAGAGTTAGTAAAAGAAACATATTTTGTACACTTTGTGTATTTATAGGAAAGTTTGGCTTCTGTAAATGATATTTAAATATTCATTTTTTTAACTACCTCTAGCATTACATATGTCAGTATTTGGCTACTAGATTAGTGGTGAAAAGAAAGAAGTGAGAATAAGACCAAAATGAGCATAATCAACTTGAGGATAAGACCAAAATGAACATAATTAAAAGATGCCTTTGTTACCAGCGTGGAGTTAATTCGATACTGTTTAGCATAATGTAGACAAGCTTAAGTCCTATTGTAAACACCCAGAAATAGTTCTAATTGATTAGAAGTGCACAATATATGGTAAGAGGGAAAGTAAAATAACACCTTCTACGTATTGCCCCCTTTTGTTAATTCATAAAATTGGTTGCATTTGTGGCATAGAATTGTTCATTTTGATGCCCTGAGTGGTGGTGAGTGGAAAAGGAGATACCAAGGAGATACTCAGGATCTAGACAAGTTCAAATTGTTTAAACATATTTTAGAGAAGCCTCCAAGATGCATTTCAGGTAGATATACCTAAGTGGAGCTCCTCCTGCCAGATCAGAAAATTAAGAAGTAAGGAGGCTGAGTGCTAACAACAGAATCAGGTGTTAGGGCTTGGCCCAGACTCCCCACTTTTAAAACTTTTCATTCACAAGGTGAATCAAAAATGCACTGAACACTCTTGGATCATTGTGCTGGGCTGGCTGGCTCCCCTGGACCTAAGCCCCTCCCTGCATACTAGCCTTGCAGTGAGAAGTGACTGCCCCAGGCTGCTGTCTAAAAGTGGCCATAATCCCAGGCTTGAAGGGAACCCCTGGGAGCTAGTCACTGGAACCCACACCGGAGTTCTGCACACTGCTATCTACCATGTGCTCACAGTCTAGGAGTTGGCATGGATAGCCCTAGATTTGCAGCAATTGAAGAGATGTAGGGATGTTCACCTGTGTCAGATTGCAGTTTGGCAGAGCACAAGAGGGTAGTAGATAGCCGAGGGGGGTGGGCATTCAGTTCCAGTTGTCCAAGAAGTAAACAACCTCTCTGATAAGCTAGTTCTCCTCCCCTTGGGGTCAGTGTGACAGCCCTGGAATCAGCACACTGCACTCCAGAAGCCCAGTTATAAAGGGAGAAAAAAGATTTTTGTGGTAAAAACTTCCAATTCCAGGCCCCTTGTTGAACTCAAATACTCACCTGCAGAACACTGTCCTTTAGTATACACTAACATAACAAGATACAAGAGCTAAGGAATGCCAGAGGTAAATTACAGAGCATAGCCCAGAGACTTTCAACATAACAAAGAACTTCTAGAGCAAACGTCAGTCTCAGAAGAGTTTCACAGAGCATAAACAGACAGCGCATAGCCAGCGGGTTAATTCAATTCCAGTTGGTCTAGGAAAAAAAATTCTCTACTGGGACATTAGCAGTCAACACAAACTAGGAAGAACTCCACCAGCTCAATGGGGGAGCTACTTACTGCCCTCAGGGACCCTACATGTGACTGGGGAAATCCTGCCCGTGCTTTGCAGTGCTGCATATGGCAAAAGACAGCTATGCCAGTCATTGCCAGCACTCCACACTGCTGCAGGTATCTCTGTCCAATCTCCACTGCCATCTTGCCTATAAGGGCAATTCTACCCAGCATCTGTAGGGCCCTACACCAAAGCGGGCACTCTAGCCTGCCACCCTGAGGCAGGGTTGGAACCCCTCCAGCCCCACGGTCAGGAGATCAGGGCTCAGCTATCTCCTTACTTTTCATTCTTTTTCTTCTCTCTTCTCTTGTACTTCTCTCTTTCCCAACACATTCAGTCTCAGGAGATCCAGGTTTATTTATTTATCTATTTATTTCTATATAGTTCACAGTCCAATGCAGAACCACTGAGCCACGCATGTTCCTATTGATTTTTTCTTTTTTTCTTTCTTTTTCTTCTCCCTCTTTTTACTTTCACATGCTGCTCCACAAGACAACTATGCCAGTGCTCCATGCTGCTGGGGAAACCTTCACCTGGCCTTTGCAGTGATATTGTCAACTGGGGCAATTCCACCAAGCACCTGTGGGCACATCACCTTGGGGAAGGGTTTAAATTCCTTCAACTACACGTTTAGGGCTCAGCTATCTCTTTACCCTGCTTTTGTTCTCATCTCTCTCTCTCTTTTTTCCCCCACCACTACAGTCAATTGCAGCAGGCCTAATTGTGGGGTTTCTTGCTTCTTTCTCTTTCTTTTCTTTTTTGCTTTCTTGTTCTTATCCTTTTTTTCCCTTTCACATGCCACTGCTGACTTCCAAGCCCC
This sequence comes from Nesogale talazaci, assembly GCA_004026705.1. NCBI lineage: Eukaryota > Metazoa > Chordata > Mammalia > Afrosoricida > Tenrecidae > Nesogale > Nesogale talazaci. The sequence goes on along the minus strand of PVJH01032624.1, from coordinate 11,067 downwards.
TACTCTCCACCTAGGACAACTCTGCCGCCCAGCTGCAGGAGCTCCAGCCTGCCGTCTGTGGCAATACTGCACATGACAGGAGGCAGCTCTGCCAGCCCTCTCCAGGGTTTCATGCTGCTGGGGAAATCTCCACTTGGCCTCTGCAAGGACATTGCTGACTAGGGCAATTTCATTCCGCATCTGCCAGGCTATACACCAAAGTGAGCACACCCACCTGACTCCCTTGAGCAGGATTTAAACCCCTACAACCAGTTGATCAGTGCTCAGCTATCTATTTTTACCCCTTTCTTCTTCTTCTTCTTTTTTTTCTATCATCTTAACTCTTAACTCTTTCCCACCACAGTCTCAATTTTTCTTTTTTGTTTTTATCTTTGCTTTAAAATTATTTTTCTTTTTGTTCTTCTCTTTGTTTTTGCCTTTCTCTCTTTTTCTTCTCTTCCCCCTCTCCTTCCTTTCACATGTCACTACCAGCCTACAGGCTACTCCCCTCCAACTAGGTCCTAGGACATCTCCAACTGCCCTTAGGGAGCTCCTGCCCCAATCATTGACCTTACACACAGCTGGGGAAATCAGGCACACCCTCCGCTGCACCCCAAACAGCTGGGGGATTTTCCCTTCAAATGGCTAGGGGTCCTCCCATCTACAAACCAAGGTTCTACAAATGACTGAGGGAACTTCTGCCTGCTCTTTGTGGGACTCCTCACTGCTGTGGGAACATCTGTCCAACCTCTTAGTTAGCGATCCCTCGACTTGGGTAATTCTGCCTGTCATCCCTGATGCTCTCCACCAAGGTGGGTACACACACCCACCTTCTGTGGCACTCTTGCTGTAGCAGCCACCGAAATATGTCATCTAAGATGTTCCAATCCTCCATGGGTCACACCACCTTGGCTTACTGGGAGATCAGCAAGTGAGGCTCCACCTCTGTGAACCAGCAACCACTTGACCAGCCTCCTGTGAGATGACTATCAAACTCAGACTCCAAGTAATGGAATTCTGGTTGGCTAGGGTAAGGGTGAATCCAGATGAAGATAAAGTGGTATCCCAGCCCCCCACTGTCCCAAACACCCCAGGTAGCTTGAAGAAGAATTCCCATGAGTCTCCCAAAGTGAGAACCAAGTGCTTTTTGACTCAAAGATGGTGCCAAGCTCCTCTAAAACAACATGTGAATATCAAACAGTTGCAACACCCTCAACACAAAAAAGCTGGAGAAAGAGAAGACAATGACAGAAGTCATATAACTAATGCCATGCACAGTACATTGATCTTCCACAGAAAGAAATCTTCAGAATGCTGCTTGAAATCATATGGGCTTTAAGGGAAGTAATACAGAAAGGGGATAAATAATAGAGGAGATGGATGCCACACACCAAAGGGAAATACAAGACCTTAGGGATGAAATAAAACCCAGTAGCAAATTAACAGTCTTTGCCAACAGACCTGAAGAGACAAACTCGTACCAGTGACATAGAGGATAACCAGGCAGAAATGGGAATGGCAACCAAATAAGATAATCAGAGAAGCTGAAGAAAACCTAAGAGACATGTCTGATGCTATGAAGAGGAACAATATTAGAATAATTGGACTACTGAAACAAGATGCAATGAAGAAGTCAATGACAAAATAGTGGGGGAATTCTTAGAGGAAAACTTTCCCAGCCTAATAAGTGAACATCAGGCACCAGTTAGAATGAATCCCAAGAAGTAGTCACATCTTTCGCAATGACACATCAGACAAAGGTCTTATTACTAAAATCTACAGTATTCTGCTAGCTTTCAAAAAGAAAAATGCTAATTGTCCACTGAGGAGGTAGGCAAAGAACCTGAACAGAAGTCTCACAAGCACAGAAATATGAATGGCCAATAAACATAGAAATGCAAATTAAAATAACTATGAGATACACTTAAGACCCTCAAAGCCCAATTCAAAAAATCAGAAAGTTTTAAGTGTTGCAGGCACTGTGGTGAGATAGGAACGCCTGTCCACTGCTGGTGGACCTGTAAGTATGTAAAGCCACTATGGAAATTGATTTTGGGATATCTAAAACTGATGCAAATCAAGCTACCATGTGACCCAACAATCTCCCTATTGGGCATATACCCAGAAGAGGCAAGAAACAAGGCACAGCCAGACATCTGTGCTCCAGTACTCATTGCAGCACAGTTCACAATTGCAAGCATCTGGAAGCAATCCAAATTTCCATTAATGATGAATGGATCAAAAAACTATGATACATACATACCACGGAGTACTACACATCCCTAAAAAGCAGTGATGAACACATGAAGCACATCGCCTATGGGAAGAACTAGAAGAAATTATGCTAAGTGAAGTAAGCCAAGCACAAAAGGATATGTACAACATGAGTTCACTGAGGTAAGCTTAAAAATGGGGCATAGAGGAAAAGCTACTATATACATAGATTCCTGGGGTGAGGTCCAGGTATTATGGCAGGGGCCAAACCCAATCCAGGGATACATATGGGGAATAACTAAATCGGAGGGGGAAAGAAAAAGAAAAAAAAGGCCTGGGTGGTAGGGTGCAGGGCTCTAACCCACCCAAGGGAAGGATATTGTTTCTATCTGCATAAGAGAGGGATAGAGAGACCAGGCTTCAAGGCAGTGTGCCAAGATGTGAGTACAATATACTGGCATGCAGCAGGGAACCAATAGAGAGGTCAGTGGGGTCACCCCAATCCCAACTATGTGGAGTCCAGTCCCACCAGGAAGAATGTACTTCAGAGGACAGCACTGAAGCTACAGCTTGGGAAGAGGGGACGTGTCTGATTAAAGTAGACAGGAAAAACGAAGAGGGAGGGAGAGTGAGGGGTACACATTCTGGCCTACCAAGCCCAGAGGATGATGTTTCTGCTCACAGCATACAATGTACAGAGAGGATCATTGAGCTGGTCCCATCATGCAACACAATGCCCTTCACTGAACCATAGCACTGCTGGGAAGAAGCCTAGAGACACAGTATGGAAATTGCGCCTGACCTGACCCCATTACACTGGAACAAAACACTAAGGGCATGCAATAGAACAGCTAGCAGAGCAAAGCAGTGAAATCTACGGAGACTACCAAAAGTCGACTTTGGGAACAGAGAGTAGCACCCCATCAGACTCTACTGGAAGACGCTCCTGAAGCTAAAAAAACTTCCCAAACAAAAAACCAGACCTGAAACTATTAAAAGGGCCTTTTCTTTTTTTTGTTATTGGCTTTCTTTTTGTTATTTGTTTTTTTTTTTTGGTTGTTGTTTTATTGGTTTTGTCTCTCTTGTGTTGCCTTCTATGTCTTTGGCTGTTTTTTGTACCTACTGTCTCTGCATCTATATCTAGATAAGACAGTCAGGATAAACAATTCAGAAATGAAAACAATGCAACCAAGGGTTCCTGAGTGGTGATGGTGTGGGGGAGGCGTCATGAAAGAAGGGAAGGGGGGGGGAAGGAAAGGAAGGGTCAACCAAACTGGGGACAAGGGAACAACAAGTGAACTGAAATCAACGAAGAGAAAGGCATAGAATGCCTAGTGGGGCTTAATCAAGGTCAATATAGCAGTGAGGAAGTTCTAAACTCAAATTAAGGCTAAATGTGATATTGGGGCAAGGTGGAAGTAAGAGAAAATAGAGGAAAGAACCAGGAGGCAAAGGACATTTATAGAGGTCTAAATACAGGCATATACATATGTAAATATATTTTTAAAAAGCAAGAGGGAAACAGACCTATGCATGTACTTATAAGTTAATTATTAAGGTAGCAGATGCACATTGGGACTCTACTTAAGTACTCCCTCAACACAAGAACACTTTGTTCTAATAATTTGACATTTTGCAATGCTCACCTTACCTACATGATCCCCAGAGACAAAATACGTGCGTAAGCAAATGTAGTGAAGAACTCTGATGGTGCTCACATATCGAAAGATAAAGCATCTGGCATCTTAAAGGCTTGAAAACAAGCAAGGGGCCATCTAGCTGAGGAGCAATAAAACCCACATGGAAGAAATAAACCAGCCTGTGTGATCATGAAGTATCGATGGAAATCAGGTGTCAGGCATCTAAGACCCAGAACAAAATCATACCAATGTGAATTGGCGATGGGGTGTGTGTGGAGTGAAAACCCAAAACTCATCTTTAGACAAGTGGACCCTTACAGAAGGGCCAAAGGAGAAATAAACCAGTCAAGGTATATTAGCCTCGATGAAACATACAACTTTTCTCTATTATTTTAATATGCTCTTCCTTCCACTATCATGAATTTAATTTTACCTTACAAATCGGATTAGACCAGAACATGTACACTGCTACAGATAAGAGCCCACAATGCAGGGAACCCAGGATAGATGAGCCTATTAAGGCAAGATATTAGATATTAGATATCTACCCTTTTATTCACTTGCCTATCCAACTGTCAAATTCACTTTGACCCACACAATTGACATTAGCCCAGTGGAAAATGGGCTATTGTTTGTGCTCAGCTTAAATATATTCGTATATACGTGCTTCATTCGTGTATGAAAGACAGATGACTAACTGCTTCTGCACTTGTATCTGCAACTCATTTTTACGGGAGTTGCCAAGGATTTAGTATTGCTTAGATCCACAATCAGTACTCATGGAAGCAGCTACCAAGAGATCAAACAATTAGTTGCCAGACCAGTGTTTCATTCTGTTGTGCTTCTGGTTCATATGGGTCAGAACCGACTCCATGACACCTCATAGCAGCAACAGCAAAAACCGGCAATTACTCACTTAGGTCAGAGAGTCTTATTCTGATTTTCTTTTTCATTCAAACAGCAGCACTTCAACACAGGGGGAAAAACTGCCTGGCTCTTTCTCTGGAAATATAGGAATGAAAACGTTTGCTTAATTTTAGAAGTTTTTTTTTGGGGGGGGGGGTCTGAAGTCACCATGTTCCCATAGTCTAGCACTGCAATATTTCTAAGGTTTATCCCTAAACTAAAAAGCGTCTTTTCTCTCTTTGGGCAGATTCCAAATGAATCAGTGTTGAAATGGCTTAAAGCCTGAATTACATGTCTCTGGCCCTCACCTTGCCTGAGAAATGAGCATGATTGTAGTCTTCGCAGCAAAGGCTGTATGAGTATAACTTTTCTCTATAGTTTATTGTCAGTTGTGAGTTGCTACAGAAGAAGATGAAAGAGAGGATAGTAATGCCAGACTCAAAGGCTACAGCCCCTAGAGGATTTATCAAGTGGCCCCTAGCTGTCATTCCATTGCACTCTGTGTGTGGTCAGCCTCGCTATTGTAGCTGAGAGGTTTTGTCAGAGCCCATACCAGCAGTTCTGAACAGGAATGATGTTTGTCCATGCTTTCTATTGCCTTGGCATCTCTGAGGGCAACTCTCACTAAATGTGGTTCCCTATAAATACAGGAGTGCTTTATGACTGGCAACATTAATTACTTCATTACACAATAACACTTATTTTTACACAGTAACACTTTTATGTATCTTAAAAGCATGGTACAAACACTAAAGATGTATTGTACAGGACAACTCTGCAAAATACACAAGCAATATTTGTCAGCATTGAGTTGTTTCCCCCCAAATAGATAGCATCTTAGCTGGGTCAGGCTTCTCAGTGGTTTAACAGGATTTATGTAAAGCTGTAATAATTTCCAATATGCAATCTGAATGTGATTAACTCTGATGGATGTCTGGGGATTAGAATGAGATCCAACACCCTTAATCAGGTCACTTCCCTAACAGAAGTAAGAGGAGTTTCCCTGGGGGGTGGTGGCTTGCAGCATCTTTTATCTTACAAGTGGTAAAAGGAGAGGGTCTTAGTAGACCCAGGGAGAGCTATGAGTGGAATGGGTTCTTTAGAATGCTGGAACCTTGTTTTGGAACCTCATCATCCAGGGAAAGGGAAGTTCTGAGACCCATGATGATTTCAAAAAGCAATTGCTAGGCACACAGATATTGAAAGTGTAGGAAGACCTGCCCTCCGGGCAGACAGAGAAAGAAAACTTTCCTCTACTTTGAATTTGTACTGCAGGCCTCCTAAACTATGACAGAGCAAATCTATTGTTAAAGCAATCTGCTTGTGGTTTTTTTTAATAGCAGTACTATAGAACTAAGACAACAATTTCTAAAATCATTTATTTAGATAGATTTCAACTGCTATTAGTAACTAGTGACTCCACCTTCCCTAATAATAAATTGTTTCTGGTTTTCTTTACTTATCTTCCCCACATCTCCACCCCATCATTAATGTTTGGGTTAGAACTTACTAGCAGACCTACTGATATATGAAATATATTTCATAATGAAAAGTAATTTCAAGTTGGATTTCCAACTACCTTGGCTTTATTCCCTTTTCTCTAGTCATGAAAAGGAAAAATTGTTAATTAGATTTTGCTTAGAGTCACACACACATACAAGCAAATACTAAGAAATCCCAAAGGATTCACAAATACCACATCCCCGGCAACAAAGTTATAGTATAGCTACTTCTGGAAGCTTAGATTCCTGCAATGTCTTGCATTTCAGATTTTATAGACGCAGGTCTAAAGATGACTATGCTTTATTTCTCCTTCACAACACTTTTGTTTCAAGTGACACTTGGCTACAGATAATTTTTTGATCATTCAAATACAAGTTTCATTTTCCAAATCCAACTAAAAACAATAAAACATTGCTTTAGTTTTAAGGTTTTCATCGACAAAATAATGGAATTGATCTCAATAATGGTTAAAGTTTTGAATTTACTATGGTAAGTTGGAGGTATTCCATAGCCAGTTATATAGACTAATATCCCTTATATCCACAAATAAGAACCTGGTAAATACATTCAATAGCCTTCCTAAATCAAGAAAAACTTTTTTATTACTTGGGACTTGATACATGTAGCACGCCATTCCATATTTCAGTCACATCAAGAAGAATTGCACAGTTGCTACCACAGTCAATTTCCAAACATCATTTTTCTACATGGACTCGACATCATCTGTCTTTTATCCCACCACCACCAGTGTACCCCCAAACCTTTATTCTATTTGGTGTCCCTATAGGTTAACCAATCTTGGGTTTCATAAACTGAAAAATGGAAATGTACATAACACAGCTTCAAGAGGGTGATTTCCATGATGTAGCATCTCCGAGATATCCTCTAATATGAACAAACTAACACAATAGAAAACAATACAAATCAAAAATACAGAAAGATTTGGAAACCAAATCAGATCCAGCCTGCATCATAGGGGGATCTGCTCCCAAAATTTGAGCTGTTCAAAACAGTTATATGCCCTTGGACTTTTATACATCTGTCTCCCAAGCACTATTTTGTGGCCATTTTTTCTCCCATCCCTCAATTTGAGATAGGGGCATTCTCCAGAGGATTATTTCCTATGTAGCTAGTTCCACAAATGAATCTTGGGCTCCCATTGTCATCCATCACCTTCTGCACACCAGACTCTCACAATCTGACACTGATCCCTCCTTGATCTTCATGCTATATGGAGTCCAGGCCTGCAGTGACTGAGGATGGTCTTCCTTGTGGACCTAGTTGGCACCTCACTTATGTGGCTGTTTATTGGAGACAAAACTTTAAGACCTCAAATGCTATTTTACCCGAGAGCTGCCATCATCTAAATTCCTCACCACAGTTTGCTATAGCATTCGTACCTTCTGTATTCCCTTCCTGAGGGCAAGTATCAAACAGGGCCATGATCTAAGAACCAACTATTCTTTTTTGGGGAGGGCATCACTGCTCTCTGGTGGTCGTGGGAGCTACCCAGCCTTGCTCCTGGAGACTAGCTGCTGGATTTGAACCACCAAGCCTGTGGGCCGTCATCCCCACTCACTCAATCACTTACGCCACCAGGGCTCAGCCCTGAACCAACTGTTTTTTAATTGAAGCTAGGATTTAATCTGAGACCCAAACTGGTTCCTGGATGTGTGCTTTGTTTGTTTGCTTAATTTGTTGTAACTTGGGCATGGATATAATTATTATTATTATTTTTTTGGTGGCATCACTGCCCTGGTGGGAGTAGGAAGCACAACCTTGCTCCCAGAGAGCTGCTGCTGGATTTGACTGTCAACCCTGTGGGTCACAGTCCCGCACACAACCACTAGGCCACCAGGGTTCAGCCTTGGGCATGGACATAGATGTCATATCATTCCATAGTTCAATCACATCAAACAGAATTATACAATTGCTTCCATAATCACTCTCCAAACAAACTTTCCTTCTTGGGCTCCCTGACATCACCCTCCTTTAATTTCCCTCTCCTTCCCAAACCCTTGTTCTATTGGCTTTCCCTATAAGCTCAATGTCTCTGTTTCATTTACCGACAAACAGAGAAACAGATAACACAGCTTCAGGAGAGTGGCCTGCAGCGGCATTGCACCTCTGAGATGCACCCTATTCGGAACAGACATAAGCAAAATAAAACCAAATACCCATCACAGGACTGATAGAACAATATGCTTCATAATGCAGCAGATAGGGTGTTGATGAAGCGACACCTGGTTTGTCTGCCACCAATAGTACATCAATCTTGTCTTTTTTCAACTCAAGTCATCAGGTTACAAGTGTTTGACATTATTTTGAAGAGAAAAAAGTTAAAGGAATCCGTCTATCAATTTACAGCGCTTTGATGGAGCAGATAGATAGATGGCATTGGACTATGAAACACAAATCAGTAGTTCAAACCCACCAGTCACTTCTCAGGAGAAAGATAAGGCTGTCTGCTCCTATAAAATGTACTGGTTTGCCAACCCTGAGGAGCGGTTCTCTGAGTTATACATTTCCTGTGAGTCAAAGTTATTTCAAGGCACTGGATTTTGTTTGGTTTGGGGAATTTATCAATCTAAACGTTTTTGTTTACCCTGTTGTTGGTTTTATTTTGGTTGCCCTTGAATGGATTTAGATTCTTAATGTCTCTACAAATGATTTAATTTTTTTTGGGAGGGGAGGCATCACTGCCCTCTGGTGTCATGGGAGCTACCCAGTATTGCTCCTGAGAGCTGCCACTGGATTTGAACTGCCAAGCCCACGGGCTGCAGTCCCACACTAGACCGCTTATGCCCCAGGGCTCAGTCCCAAATGATTTAATTTTGAAATAAAATTTTCCTATTATATTCTTAATTTTAGACAACTTGGCTTTTTATGAATCTTGTTCAATTGGGTTAGTTTACCTTTTCATACAACATGGAATCTTTTGGGTTTTTTTTAATGTTTGGGTTTTGTGTTGTTTTTTTTTAACATTCTGACTTTAAATATCTGCCTTCACCGATAAGCATTTTCTCTTTAACCTTTTTCACAGCTGACTCTACACCTAATTCCTTTAACTATTTATTACAAGAATTTTTGAGGTTCCTGATTATTCGCTCCCTCCTTCGACCAACATTTAATTAGCAAAAGCACTTTTAGGAGACTCATACCACAAACTTAAAGCTTCACTTGCCCATTTTCTCCTGCAAGGGACCTCTATTCCTCCAATCCTATACTAATTATCATCAAGATGATTAGCTTTTTTATTCAACCAACAGCATTAGCTAAATAACTAACATCTAATATCATTGCTGAATATCTATTAATTCACTTAATTTGTGGAGTCATCTCACCTTTAATTTTAATTAATATTACAACAGTTCTCTTTGCATTTCCTATTCTTTTTACTTACTATTGTAGAATTTGCAGTTGAATGCATTCAACACTATTTACACTCCTCATTAGCCTTGACCTACATAACAGCACCTAATAAGCCACCAAACACATGCTTTTGTTTAACCCTGAACCTAACAAGAGTCTTATCTGCCTTGCTTGTAGTCTCAGACTCAGTAATATGATTCCATTCCAAATCTGTAACCCTTAGGCTAATAGGATTGGTCTCTGATACTTTATATAACAATCATGAAGTGATGGCATGAAAGGTTCATTTCAAGGCCATAGTGCATCTACTGTTCAAAAAGGTTTATATTGCGGCATAATTTTATTACTTTCTTCATAATTTTTTGCTTGCAGGTTTTTTCCTGAGCATTGTATGAGTCTAACTCTTATGGCTGCACTCAGGCTTTCAGTTAGTAGGTCTTTATATAAATGATACACCTTTCTGTGTTCAAAAATGACAGGCACAATTATTTGCAATAGTGTATGTATTGGGGAGACAACTGATTAGCTCGCTAGGATGGTCAACTAAGACAATGTACAAAATTTAAAGTTTCTGTTTCTGAGACTGACAGAAGTAGAAGCAAGAAGAGGGAAGTGATATGCTGATTGTGCTCTTGTTAAATATTTTCCTAAGATTTAATTTCTAGGTAGATTACATAATCTTTTAGTAGGGTTTGCAACAACTGGAATGAATCTCATAAACATCACATAAGGGGGAAAATTTAGGTACTAAAAACCATATACTGTCAGAGTACATGAACATGAAGTTTACACACAAGCAAAGCAATTCTGTGGCATAACTGATGAATGCATTTGGAGAGGGGTTAAAAGTGGTAATAGGGAAAAAAACAAAAAAAATAAAAAAAATAAAAAAGTGGTAATAGGGGTGTGTGTAGTCCTGAGAAAATTCTATTTTTGAAACAATTGTATTGACACTTCATCCATATATTATACAACTCAATGGTTCAGAGCAAATTATTTACTTAGTTCATATCTTGGTTACCCAGATGCATTTCCTTTGTGGTAGTTCACTGAATTTTGTTTTTAGAACATCTAAAGTTTTGTGCATTTCATGCATCAAGGGAAAGGGTTATTGGAAAAAGACATGCCTCTTCTCTGCCTTGATTATGAGAAGAACTTCACTTGATTATGAAAAAGAAATGCCTCTTCTCCGCCTTGATTATGAGAAGAACTTCACTGTGCAGCCCTTCATCCATCCATTTGGACCGTGATAGGGAGTATCAAGGTGAGAAGGTGTTGAACTAGAAGTTGGGAATTCTAGATTCTAAGATAAGGACTTTCGAGTTCCGGCGGAGAGCACCGAGCGGCGCGGAGTGCGGCCAGAAGCCCCGGGCCCTTGCGGGGGCCCCGGGGCCCCCGGGGGCCCGCCAAGCCCCATAGGCCCGACGGCCTTGGGCCGGGGGGCAGACGGGGG
>PVJH01032623.1:0-22466 GCA_004026705.1 Nesogale talazaci | reverse complement strand
CCCGCCCTCTGGCCCTTGCCCAGCGCCCCAGCCCTGCCCCGCCCGCCGCCGGCCCCTGGCATGTCAAGGGCTGTCCGACACCGGCCTGCGCAGCCCCCCACGGAACCCCGGCTGCCCCGCGAGCTAGGATGAGGGCCCCGGCCGCCGCCCCGGGCGCCCCGTGGACCCTCGCGCTGCTGCTGCTGCTGCTGCTGCCGCCACCGGGGCGCCGGGCGCGGGCGGCCACCGCGCTGGACGTGGGCCCTGGGCCCGAGCTGTGTGCCACGCTGGTGCAGGGCAAGTTCTTCGGGTACTTCTCGGGAGCCGCTGTCTTCCCCGCCAACGCCTCGCGCTGCTCCTGGACCCTGCGCAACCCCGACCCGCGGCGCTACACGCTCTACCTGAAGGTGGCCAAGGCGGCCCAGCCCTGCGCCGGCCCGGGCCGCGTCCACACCTACCAGTTCGACTCCTTCCTGGAGTCCACGCGCACCTACCTGGGCATGGAGAGCTTCGACGAGGTGCTGCGCCTGTGCGACCCCTCCGCGCCCCTGGCCTTCCTGCAGGCCAGCAAACAGTTCCTGCAGATGCGCTGGCAGCAGTGGCTCCCCGCGGGCGCCGCGCCCTGGGCCCCCGGCCCCGGGGACGACTTCTCCGTGGAGTACCTGGTGGTGGGCAACCGCAGCCCCAGCAGGGCCGCCTGTCAGATGCTCTGCCGCTGGCTGGACGCCTGTCTGGCTGGCAGCCGCAGCTCACACCCCTGTGGCATCATGCAGACGCCCTGTGCCTGCCTGGGCGGGGATGCGGGGCTCCCGGCGGCCGGCCCCCAGGCCCCCCACGGGGATGTCTGCCTTCAGGACGGCATGGCCGGTAGCCCCGAGAACTGCCTCACCAGCCTGACCCTGGGCCGGGGCGGGGACGGGACCCCAGGTGAGTGACAGGAGGAGTCTGGGGGCTCCCGGGCAATGGTCTCCCTCACCCAGGGCTGCTTCAGCACCAAGGGCATGGGGACAGAGGTTAAGGCCACGGGGTGTGGCGGTCACTGTGCCCAGAGCCCGGCCTGGCATCACTGACTGGAGAACCAGCAGGCCGGCCCCAGGGGTGGGTGCTGCCTTCTGGCCAGTGGGTAGGGGGGTCTTCGCGGGCCTGATTCTTGTGAGTGGGGAGGGCTCTGGAAGTGGGGGTCCAGTCTCCAGCACCATGGCTGTATCCAGTACAGACCCAGTGTGCCCTGCAGTGCCCAGCAGGAAGGGAGGGGCGCAATGCATAGGTGGACATTTGTGTGGGACCAGGTCCTTGGCATTCTGGGGTAGGTCAGGGGAACCTTGCAGACTTGGGGACACTGTGGCAGGGCTGGGTCCAGCAGCCCAGAGCCCAAGCAGAGGGTGGGCAGGGCCCTGCATCGGCCTCAAAGGTGTAGCCCATCTCTGGGTCCAGATCCAAGGTCAGAAGACCGCCAGGTTTTGGGGGTGCCAGCGAGGTAGGGTAGGGCAGTTCAGGGGGTGCTGACGACCCTGGGTTCCTGCACAGGGTTCTCCTAGAGTGAGCAGGCTGAGTGGAAGGGGTGGGAAGGGGCAGGAGGGGGCGAGGTCCACTGTCCGTTGGCATCACAGTTCCTGGGAATAACATCTTCAAAGGCAGCAGGGACCCAGCCAGAGACCCGGCCAGCAGTGCCCGTGGCTGAGCAACAGGGTGGCTCCCCTGGGGAGGAGCTGTGGTCTTCACCCACCAGGACCTGAGAGAAGATAGCAGAACCCTGGGGCTGGACACTGACCTTCAGACCCCAGTAGGTCACCATGACCTTGGCAAAGCAGTGGGATGAGAATGGTATGAGAGAGAGGTGGGCCCTCCAGAAAGTCCCGGAGCCCACCCAAGCCTGCCTCAGTTTCTTCATCTGCAGACTCAGCCCTGGGGTTCTAGGGGAGAGAGGGCACCGGCCGCTGTCGTGGGTGGAAGGAGGCGACTGGGCTGGCTAGAGCCTCAGGGCCCAGACTCAGGCCGTGCTGGGGCCCCACCTCCTCAGTATTGTGGGGGAGGAAGGGAGGGGTGCCTGAGCCTGCTCAGAGGTGTGTGAGCACAGGAGTGCGACCACGTGTGCCTGGGCACAACATGGGTACTGCATGTGTGTGAGCATGGCGCCATGCATGAGGACATGCCCACATAGACATGAACATCGCACTGTGGTGTGTGCATGCTCATGTGTGAGCACACGCACGCAAGTGTGTGAATATTGTACCGTGTCAGAGTGTGTGCATGTGTGTGTGAGAGCGACTAATGTCTGGTGTTTGTGTGGACATGGACGCAAGCATGTGAATGTTGTACCTCATTTGTGTGTGTGTGTGTGTGTGTGTGTGTACATGTGGGTGAGGAGTCTGTTCTGCATGTGTGTGAATACATGCACTTAAATATGTGCATATTGTACCATATCAGTGTATGAACACATGTGTGACAATATGCATCAAGTGTGTGGATGTTCTCCATATTGGGAGAAGTGTGCACATGGGCATAGGTGTGCGCGTGCATGTGTGTGACAATATGCACCAAGCATGTGGACGTTCTTCATATTGGGAGAAGTGTCTCGTGTGCATAGGTGTGCACGTGCGTGTGTGTGACAATATGCATCAAGTGTGTAGACATTCCACATTATGGGAGAAGTGTCACGTGTGCATAGGTGTTCGCGTGCATGTGTGTGTGTGACAATATGCATCAAGCATGTGGACGCTCCCCATTTTGAGAGAAGTGTGTGTGCATAGGTGTGCGCGTGCATGTGTGTGTGTGACAATATGCGTTAAGCATGTGGACGTTCTCCATATTGGGAGGAGTGTGCACAGGCACGGTGCTCTGTGGCCTGTGTGTGTGCACAGGCTCTCTGCACGTGCGTGTGGACCCTGGGGGTCTCATAGGGAGGGGCTTGGACGGAGCCTGCTGCACTGGCAGGAGCGTGCTCTGCTGAACCACCCTCCTTCCCACCCGGACTCTGGCAGATGATCCGGAGACGGGAGAGTGAGCAGGGTCTTAGTGGTGACCACCCTTTATGGTGGCCTTTACTTCCTCTCCAGGGGCCGGTCTCCAGGGTGTGTGAGCCGTGCGCGTGCACACAGACACCTGCACACGTGGTGTGCCATGCAGTGCCTTGCCTGGGCCCTTGCAGGCTGCTCCCTCTGGCACTCATGCATGCGCCCCCAGCTGAGTGGCCGGCCCTGGCCATGCTGGGTCGGCTGACAGCGTCCCTCACCCGGCTCTCTGGCCTGCCTTCCCTCTCAATGCGTGTCCTGGCCCCTTCTCGGCCTGCTGACCCTGTTTGGACAGACATGCCACGGGAAGGGCCTGCCCTGTCCACTCCCAGGCCCGCCCCCCGTGCCTGGACTTGTGCCAAGCCCACCGTGGAGCCCACTGCCCCCAAGTGGACCCGACTCACAGTGGCCCTCTCTGGGGCGTGAGTCTTTGAAGGAGCAGACAGACCTCACTCCTCCCTACAGCAGCTGACGGGTCTGAACGGCCCATCTTCGCATTAGCAGCCCCAGTGCTTAACCCCCAGTGCCACCAGGGGTCTGCACCGCAGGCGCTCAGGGGAAACCGGCACATGGAAGGAGGCCAGAGAGGTGGAGTCAAGTCTCAAGGGGCAGCAGCTGACAGGAGGGCCACTATGTGTGTGCATACACGTGCACATGTGTGAGTGTGTGCACCCGTGGGTGTGCATGTGCACATGTGAATGCACAGCATGGGAGTGCACATGCCTCGGTATGCACGTCTGATGCACAAGCACACATGTGTGAGTGCACGCACACACATGTGGACATGTGCAGGAGTGTTGCTGTGTGCATGCGTGTGAGTAGGAGTCCAGATGCAGTTTGTACGTGTGTTCGTGTGTGCCAGCACGTCTCTGGGTGTGTGTGCCTGAGTTGTGTGTGTGTGTGTGTGTGTCGGATGGAGAGGGGCAAGAGCTCAGGCGTTACACCCACACAGCTGAGCTGGGGGATGGGGTGGAAAGGGACCCCTGAATCTCACTTGCCAGGCTCAGGTCAGGGTCGGCCAGGACAGCATCTCAGGCTGGCAGCCACAGCTAGCCTGGGACCCATTTTGGGCCCTCCTCCACCCAGCCTGTCCAAATGCCACCTGGCCAAGTCACACACCAGCCACCCCATGCCCTCCCCCGCCAGAGCAACTGCTCCATCCGCCCCGTCAGCACCCCCCACCCCAGGTCTCTGCGCCTGTCTCTCGTCCGAGGGTCTCACAGTCGTCTGCCTCTGGTGAGATGAGGCTACTCTCTCAGGGCAATTTTAAATATTCATGTTTTAATTAAAGAATTTTATTGCAGGCGCGACATGTGAGATAATGAAAAAGCATCCTGGGGCCGGGAGCCGGCATGTGTGTGTGTATGTGTGTGTGTGCATGTGCACACCACCGTGTGCATGAAGGCTGTCTGTGTGGCGTGCCCTGCTGGCATGTGTGTGAGTGTGAATGACCGTGCACTGAAGGTGTGCCTGAGTGTGTGTGCATGCTCCTGTGTGCATGGGTAGGTGTGTAGGTCCCTTATGTGGATGGTATATACATGTATGCCTGGAGTGTGCAGGTGCACGCTCCTGCGTGCACACATGAGAAGCACGCACACAAGGGTGTGTGTGGGTGCCCGTGCATGCCTCTGTGGAATGTGCCTGTGTGCACGTCAGGGGCGTATAGATGTGTGCTGGGGTGTCCATTGGCACTTCTGTGTGCACATGGGATATGTGCATGTCTACATGCCCTTGAGTGTGTCTGGAGGGTGCGTGTGCACACCCCGTGTACACGTGGGGGTGTGCTTGTGGACGGACATGCTCCTCTGTGCTTTTGTGGGCTGTGCTCCTGTGGGACATGGGTGTGCGTGTGCACACGTGTGCACCTGCAGCAGGGTGAGGTGGCAGGCGGTGCGGGAGGCTGGGGCTCTGGGACTCTCTAAGCCTAGCCAGCCAGCAGGTGCCCCTCCCTGTCACGGGGCAGCCCTGGGGACCCTGAGCCCTGCCCTCATACTGGGTGCCAGGCTCCCTACAAGGGTCTAGGGTGATGCCCATCAGGCAGAGGGTCCCCAGGACATGGTGAGAACAAAGTCCAGGGGGAGGGAGGCTCCAAGTGGGAGGACCAGGCCTCTCCAGAACCAGTGTCTGGAGCTAGTGGGATGGGGGTCGGTGGCAGGCCTCCACTGCTCGGGGCTGCCTTGTCCTCTCAGCCAGGGCAGGACCACCCCTCCCACTGCCCAGTCCAGGGCAGGAGAAGTTACCAGCAAGACTGGGGAAGCTGGCTCATTTCAACAGCAGGGGGTGCTGAGAAGGCTGAAAGCCCCAGCATGATGCCTTCCTTGGGCAGCACCCTGATGCAGGCTGGGCCCTGAGGCTCCCCCCTGCACCCACTGCCTGTCATGCTTCAGCAGGGAGCGAGCAGGGCAGACTGGGGGACTGGGTCTCAGCCCCTGCGGGGTTTACCATCCTGGGTGGGTTTCCAGAGAGAGGGACACTAGTGGCTGGCAGTTCTCAATGTGACATATGACGCAGGGAGTGAAAGTACTTGTGCAGGCTGGGAGGACCAGGCATGCAGACAGGGCCTGGGCTGATGGGCTTGGGCCTCTTGGGGCCCATCAAGTGGTCCACACAGCTTGGCCCTTCCAGCCTGGCCGACAGCACCAATTCCCTCCTGTGAAGTGGAGACAGGCATCGTGCTCACAGCAGGCCGGCACTGGGCACTCGGCACGGAGCAGAGGTGCCAGGGAGGCTGGTGGCAGTGGCAGACAGCATGGACCTGTGGTCCTGAGGACAGGGACCATAGCCTAGGTCAGGGGACTGGACTGGCCTAGAAGGGGTTCCTGGGGTCTGCCTCTGGCCTGTCCACACTGGGAGTTTGGTGGGCCCCAGACTCCAGTGCAGAACTCTGAGTGCTCCAGACGGCCCCAGAAAATGGGGGTGGGAGGGAGTTCTGACGCTCTCTGGGGGCCCGGGCTTAAGTTTGGGATAGGCAGGCACCTTCCCTGCCATTCAGGTGAGAGGACCTGCGGGCTTAGGCGCCCTCTGCTGGGAAACAGGGGAGATGCACATGTCCCTGTGGGAGATCCCGGAAGCCAGAAAGGCCCAGCTGGAGGCGGGGTGCCCACAGTGGCTTTCCTGAGCCCACCAGGGCCCTGGCCTCACAGGTGGAGTGAGCAGGGGCCGGGGTGCCCACGATGACCTGGCAGCCAGGCTACTTGGAGCCCCTCACCAAACCCTGCCCCCTGGGAGGCCCGGCCATGGTGGTGGTGGCTGCGAAGGCGGCGGGTGCTTTTAATTGGCCCCATTCATCCCTTAATGAGATGGAAATGAAGCGACTGGACAGAGGGGCATTGAGTCCAGGAAGAATGACGGCTTCTTCCCAGGCCTGGAGGGGCAGCCCACCCCCAGCCCTGCCCAGTCCCCGCTGCTCCTCGCAGCCCACCCAGACCAGGCACCTCCACACCCAGCCGTGCCACCCAGCCTGTCTCCCAGGCACCACCCACCCTCCTGTCAGCGGCCCCCACCCCTGTCGTAAATGCTGTGCTTGGGAACACGTCACAAACAGGAACCACCATAAAAAGACAGCGGTCACTTCCTGAGTGACCATCCGGGAGAGAGGCGTGTGACAAGAGTATGGGCAGGGACAGGGCTCAGGATGTGACCAGACTCGGGGATCAGAGCGCGAATGTGACCCAAGGGGTGAGCAGGATCAGGGCTCAGCCTGTGAGAAGGGTCATGGCCAAACCTGAGCGAGACGTGTCCTCTGAGCCACTGGCCAGTGCTTGGCCTCTCCACCTTGGCAGCCCCTTCCTCTCCTTGCCCCTCCCCCACATCCTCACCACCTGGGTCACCAAGGTAACCAGCCCCGAAATAGTGGGTGTCTTGGCAGCTGAGCCTAACCTGAGTCTATCCTGACAGGCTGCCACCGCAGCGGTTGCCATGGGAACCACGAGGCATCCTCCGATGAGCCCATCTTGGACTCCCTCTCTCTCCCGCCCACTGCCAGCTTTCCACGTCACCTCGCTTCCTCGTGGGGGGCTGGGCTGGGGCCACGGGGCTGGCCACCATCCCACCGGGCCTGCCCTGTGCTGTCCCTGCACTTGCTGGCCTGCTCAGCTCTCCTCCTGTCCCAGTCTCCCCTCTCCATCTGCCAGATGGGCAGCTCCTTGCCGGCCAGTGAGGCGTCCTCCGGGCAAGGGGCAGAGGAGGCGGGGAGACAGGAGCTCTTCCCAGGGTCCCTCCATACCCCAGACGCTGCCCTCCAGCACCCCTCACCTCTCTGGTGCCTGCACTTTGAGGCACAGTGGGGTGCAGCATATGCACATTTTCACTCACACTCAGCCCCCGTTGGTGCCCCGCCCACCCACCCAGAGGAGAGGTGGGACTCTGAGTCTCCTCTGTGCCACCTCCCAGGCCCTGGCTCCCTGGCCCACCCCTTTGGGCCTCAGTCTCCTGCACTATAAATTCAGACCTTGTGTGAAGGGGCCACCAGCAAGGGTGGAGATCCCTGGGCCTGGGTCTCAGGAGACCCTGTGTCTTAGGATGCTCGCCCCCACCCCCCATCTCACTATGGGGAGCCTGGCCTGGGGCCAGGGGAGACGGGCACAAAAGGCACATCTGTCTAGATACGTGCCTGTGGCTACCTGAGCAGTGATGGTGACCTCTGTGCTTCCAGGCAGGGGGTTGAGGGCCCCATGCCAGCTGCTGGCACAGCCCCTGGCTGAGGGAATGCAGGTCCCTTTGCCATCTGGCCTCAGCCTTCTCACCTGAGCAATGGGAACGGACAGCCTCCTATGAGGACAGGGCCAGCCACCAGACTGCCACCAGCCCCACCCCGCCCCTCTCTGACTCTGAGCTTCTTGTGGTGACACCGCCCAGCCTGGCCATGCGCTCGGAGTGTGAACAGGCGTAGCGTAGCCACCACCAGAGAGGCAGGCACCTGCCCTCCTACCTGGCTGGTCACCTGACCACCTGCTCCCCAGCCCAGGGGCTTGGCCGCTCCTGCACGGCCTTGCCAAGGTCCTTGTCTCCCTGGGTCCAGGTGGAGGTTGGACTGCCCGGGGAGGAAGAGAGGGGCCTCCACTCCCCACCCACCCTGCCTACCCTGAGTGGACAGCCTCCCCCTGCCCGAGTTCCTCGGTAGTCCCATTCGTTTGCCCCTGGCACCCCCTGCTGGCCGCTTTCTAGAACGCCCGCAGGGAGATAAAACCCCAAAACCGCAGAGTGGGTCAGTTAGTTTCATCTCACAGCAACCGACCCCACGGTTTCCCAGGCTGTCTGTCGGTCTCTGCTGAGACTCTCCCCCAGAACAACTGGTGGGTCGGACCCAGGGACATTTTGGTTAGAGTCCAGTACTTACCACTGTGCCCAGGACTCTCAGGGAGGTTAGGAGGGGCTGGACCCCCTTTTGAGTGGCCCTGGACCTACATAAGAGGGCAGTGGGTCTCTGGGCCAGCCCTTCCTGGGGCCACATGCTGGTCACCTGTGCACACAGACAGGTGGGGCGCTCAACTGTGCCCTCAGAAAAGCCTAGAGAGCCCCGTCCATTTCGCACCCAAGGGGCCCAGCACAGCTACCCAGTTTGGGGGGGAGGTAGTGATGCAGGCATTAAGGAGGGTGGGTGGGTGCTAAACAAACCAGAAAGTTCAAGGTTCAACCCACCAGGCCTCTGAAGGGACCCAGGAGACCACCTGCTCCCATCTAGGCGACACCTTGGAAGTCACTGGGTCAATGCAACTCTGTCCTGCAAGGCCACTGGGCATCGGACTGACCTGGACAGCTGTGGGTGGGAGTGGGTTTGGAAGCAGAGGACTCCCATTCCACAGGGCAGCCAATAGAGTGGGGGGGGGGGGTCAGAGAGCCTGGATCCTGTCCTGTTCCCCATCCTCCTGCCACACTCTGGGGCCCCCTAAGTCTCAGTCCACCCAGGGGGCTCCTCCCCGAACCCCTGTAAAGCAGGCTCACCTCCAGGAGGCTCAGGAATCCTTCAGACCTGCCCGAGCCTCCGTCCTTGCAGGGGCAAGGGGCAGGTGCCTCCGCTCCTGAGCTGAGGGCAGGTGAGTAGCCGGAGTGCCCCGGCAAAAGGAGGGACTGAGTACCTTCTGTCAGGCTGGCCTGCACTTTGGCCCCAGTTCGAGGCCCCCCACCCCCCCTCCCCATGCCTGGGACCACCAAGAGGCGCAGACCCTTTGAGCGTGAGGTCTGGGGCCCAGGCCCAGAGGGCTTTGAAGGAGTGCCCAGCTAATTCTCCCATCCCAGGAATCATCCCTCCATTCAGCACAAGGCAGGAGCGCACCCCCTCTGGAGCTGGAGGAAGGGGGTGGGCACAGCCTGGAGCTGTGTCCCCAAGTTCCCAAGAGGGGTCCTGAGACCCGCCCCAGTCAGAGTCCTCCAATCCTGCACACTCCTGGTGGGCCAACCCGCCTGCTCGCCCGCCCCCCACGTCTGTGCACACTGCCCGTTCCCAGCCCAGGCTACTGTCCCCCAGCTGTCCGCGTCCTTGGGAGCCCGTCACAGGTCCTGGCCGGCGGACCTCTGAGTTCACCACTCACACAGTCTCCCCGCTGACCCTGCCCTCTCTGGTCCGCATCTAGGCGGCTGGAAGCTGTGGTCGCTGTGGGGCGAGTGCACGCGGGACTGCGGGGGCGGCCTGCAGACACGGACGCGCACCTGCCTGCCCACGCCGGGCGTCCAGGGCGGCGACTGCGAGGGCGTGCTGGAGGAGGGGCGCCTGTGCAACCGCAAGGCCTGCGGCCGTGAGTGCGGGGCGAGAGGCGGGGCGGGAGGGGGGCGAGGCAGACGGGACTGCAAGGGGCCAGGTCAAGCAGGAGGTGGGGCAGGCTCTTTTGGGGTGGCGCTACGAAGAAGGTGGAGCCTATGGGTGGGCGGGGCCCAGCCTGTAGGGCGGGGAGGACAGCGGCTACAGGGACGGTGGTCTCTTCATTGAGGGGGTGTAGGACTTGGGGTGGAACCTTGCAAGGGCAGGCAAGGCCTGGTCCGGGCAGCTGGGGCGGGCTGAGGGAAGGATGAACGGGGGGGCGGGGACGTTGGGGACCCTCTGCTTTCGCCCTGGGGAGCGCTGGCCTGGTTCTCCCACCCCAACCCCACCCGCCTCCAGATGTATCTCTCTAATAAGCTCTAATGGCCTCATGCATTTTTCAGACGCTCCCATCAAGTTAAATCAAGTTTTAATGAGACTGTCGCCCTGCGTTATTTCTCCCCTTGATGAACTTTCCTGGCAGGGGAGCTCGCCCCAGGAGCCTGGTGGCAGGGGGCGCAGGGCGGCCGGGGCTGGGGGGCGCCTGCAGGGGAAGGCAGCTGCCAGCACTGCAGGCGGGGCCGTGGGGCACAGACGGGCTGGGGGCTGCCCTAGGCGACCCCTTCCGCTGCGGTGGCTGACCGGCTCCCCCCTGCAGCCGCGGGGCGCTTCAACTCTCGCAGCCAGTCGCTGCGCTCCACCGACGCCCGGAGGCGCGAGGGCCTGGGGGACGAGCTGCAGCAGATCGGGTCCCCGTCGCCGCAGACGGGTGAGCCAGCAGGGCGCGGGGTCGCCCCCCCACCACCCCGGCGTGCGGCGGGCTGAGGCTTTTAGGGGCGGGTGCTTGCGAAAACACTATGAATTAATCATTGCGGCTAAGGAAAAGTAATAACCTTAGCGATTAGCCGTAATTAGGCCAACTTGCCAGGTGTCCGGGGGAGGCTGGGACCCCGCTGGGCGCCGCGGGCCGGGCGGGCGTGACGCTGGCGTGGTCTGGTCTGCAGGTGACCCCGCGGCCGAGGAGTGGTCGCCCTGGAGCGTGTGTTCCAGCACGTGTGGCGAGGGCTGGCAGACCCGCACGCGCTTCTGCGTGTCCTCCTCTTACAGCACCCAGTGCAGCGGGCCCCTGCGCGAGCAACGCCAGTGCAACAACTCCGCCGTGTGCCCAGGTGCGCCGCGAAGGGGCGGGGCCCAGCGCCAGGGGCGGGGCCTGCGTGGGTAGCGTCCCTGGGTAGGGGTGGGCCCGCGGGATGGGGCGGAGCCTAAGGGTGAGAGCTTCGGGAAGAGCGGGCTCAGGACTTTGGGGCGGAACCTGAGTGGGTGGGGTCGATCCAGGACGGGGCTGTAGGGTGGGACCGGCCTTGACCCAAGCCAAGCGGGATGGGGCAGGGTCTATCTGGAGGATGCGGCGCCGGGCAGGCACCTGCAGTCGGGTCTCAGGTGCAGCTGTCGCCTCTCCGCAGTGCACGGCGCCTGGGACGAGTGGTCCCCCTGGAGCCTCTGCTCCAGCACCTGTGGCCGTGGGTTCCGGGACCGCACGCGCACCTGCCGGCCCCCGCAATTTGGAGGCAACCCCTGCGAGGGACCGGAGAAACAAACCAAATTCTGTAACATCGCCCTTTGCCCTGGTAGGCGAGAGGAGGGGTGGGGGGAGGTGGACAGGGGGGCAGCTACCACGCTGGGGGTGTTGCACCCTGTCCCACCTGTGAGCTGGAGGCTCAGGTGTGTTCCACGCGGGGTGGCGGGTGGCGGCTGCGGTCCAGCTGGTAGGTGGCCCGCCTTACTAGGTGTTCATGCCGGCTCCCCCTCCTCCCCCCGGGCCGGGCAGTGGACGGCAACTGGAACGAGTGGTCCAGCTGGAGCGCCTGCTCGGCCAGCTGCTCCCAGGGGCGCCAGCAGCGCACGCGCGAGTGCAACGGGCCTTCTTACGGTGGCGCGGAGTGCCAGGGCCACTGGGTGGAGACGAGAGACTGCTTCCTGCAGCAGTGTCCAGGTCAGCGCCCTTCCAGGGAGCACCGTGGGAGGGGGGCTCTCCAGGGATGGCCTCATCCATCCCAGTCTCCCTGCATCGAGGACCGCGTGTCCATCCCCCTGTCTGTCCTCATCACCGCATACCTATGGTCTCTCACCCAGTGTCCCCATTACCTCATGTCCCTCTGTCTCCTGGAGTCTCGGTGGTCCACACCTCAGCCTCTCTCACCCCTCTGTCTTCTTTCTGCACTCCGTGGTCGGTGGTCCCTGGAACTCATGGCCTGGTCTCTGCCTGTGCCCACAGTGGACGGGAAGTGGCAGGCGTGGGCGTCCTGGGGCAGCTGCAGTACCACCTGTGGAGGCGGCACCCAGAGGCGTGAGCGCACCTGCTCAGGCCCCTTCTTCGGGGGAGCAGCCTGCCAGGGCCCGCAGGAGGAGTACCGGCAGTGCAGTGCCCGGGACTGCCCCGGTGAGCCTCAAGCCCACCTTGGCTGTGGCTGGGACTCGGGCGGGGAGAGGGCTCCCTTTTGCCCCTGGGACAGGAGGCCCCCAGAAGACCTCAAGCCCCTAGCCTGGGCCTCGTCTGCTGGCCCTGCCCCCCACCCCAGTCACGCCCCGTGTCTGGCCCTTGGCAGAACCCCATGAGATCTGTGAGGAGGACAGCTTTGGCACTGTCATGTGGAAGGAGACACCAGCAGGGGAGGTCGCAGCCGTCCGATGCCCTCGGAATGCCACAGGTGAGGCCATGGCCCAGGCTAGGCACGAGGGTCCCGGACCATCCCCAAAGAGAAGACAGCAGAGCACTCACTCTCTGAACCCCACCTGCTCTTGACTGCTGCATTCGCTGGGGTGGGGCACCACCAGTCTGGCTAACCTCTCAGAACCGCAGTGGCCACCCAGGTCCCCATCGAGGGCCACGGTCACTGGCTCCCTGTCTGAGGGGGAGACAAGACAGGGGTGACTCACACACTCGTCATGACTATGTCCAGCCCCCTGTAGCCCTCCGCCCCTTTGCCAGGAAGCAGGCCTGGGGCGGGGCCTGCCCAGAGGGCTCTTTCAGTGAGATGGCAGTCCTCAGACCCTCCCCCCACAGGGAGGCCAAGGAGAAGACCTGGAGTTCCCAACCCCCCACCCCCGCCTGCTGCAATCCAGAGTGCCTCCCCCTGAGTGCTAGAACAACCTCCCCAGTGAAGTGGGGCCCTTGTGAGGGAGCCCTGGGGCCACAGCGCTCACACACTGGGGTGTTCACCGCGAGGTCAGATGTTTGAGACCAGCTGCTCCGTGGGGGAAAGACGGGACTGTCTACTCCCCTGGAGATACTTGTGAAAACCCACAGGGAAGTTCCGTCCTGTCCCGTGGCGTCGCTGTGCGTTGCACTGACTGGGTGGCAGGGAGTTTGCTGTCCCCGTTTCGGGTGGGAGGGTGTGGGGGGAGCTGCCCTCAGGGCCGGGGACAGCCTGGTAGCTTTGGCTACCCTGTTTTCTTAATAAATCACCGACTACCCACTGTGGGTATCCCCTGCCATTACAGTGGAATCCGACTCTCGGCAATAGCTCGTTGTCTCAGTTCTGAGACGACGAACCTCCACAGGGGTCCACAGCCCCCACTATCTCCCACAGGAGGGTCTGAACCCTCCACTGCAGAGAGCAGTGCTTCACCCAGACCTCCTCCATTCTTGGTAGCCTGCTCCAAATGCAGAGATGCGAACCAAGGACATTGAGGCCCCCAGGGGCCTGTCCTCCAGGGTGCCTCCCTGGATGATGCTGGGCCTGTGTGGGCTTCCCCCCCAGTTAGCCCATGCCACCCTGCTGCACAATCACTGGCTTCCTTCCGAAGGTCCTGGGACGTGTCCCTGAGCCCTTAGCACCCAAACTAACCCACACCCACCACCATCAAGCCCGTGCCAACTCACACCACCCTGTGGGACAGGGTGGAACTGGCCCTGTGCGCGGTACCTCTGCAAGAGTCGAATGTCTTGTCTTTCTCCCCTGGAGTGGCTGGTGGGATTGAACTAGTGGCCAGCACTAGGGACCTGGACTCGGCGTCCCTCCATGGCCCCCGCTTCCTGTTGGGTATCAGGAAACCAACCAGTGGCTCTGACAACCCCCGGCTCACGAATGACTCTGGGGATGAGGCCAGAGCATGCCGAGACCAGGCTCTGGTTGCAGGTGCTGCGTGGCGGCCAGGCTGAACAGTAACTCAGCCGGGGTTCAGCCTGCGCCCGTGGGTCCCTGAGGGTCAGGGCTCGGTGGGCAGCAAGGAGGGAGGGTGGGGAGGCCTTCATGCAGGGGGGCTCAGGCCAGAGGGAGCAGAGCTCCTGCGCTGAGCCGGCCACCCCGCCCCCAGGCCTGATCCTTCGGCGTTGTGAGCTGGACGAGGAAGGCATCGCTTACTGGGAAGCGCCCACCTACATCCGCTGCGTCTCCATCGATTACCGCAACATCCAGATGATGGTGAGCCCCGCCCACCCGGCAGTCTGTGCCCCTGCGCCCCGCCAGCAGCAGGCCTGGGCCCTGGGTAACCCTGCCCCCTGCGAGCTGCAGGGGGCCCCCTGAGTGTAGGGTCCCTGCTGTGCCGTGAGCGGGGCCTAGCAGCATGGACACTCTCCTTCCCGTGTCTGCAGACCCGGGAGCATCTGGCCAAGGCGCAGCGCGGGCTGCCCGGGGAGGGGGTCTCCGAGGTCATCCAGACTCTAGTGGAGATCTCCCAGGACGGGGCCAGTTACAGCGGGGACCTACTGTCCACCATCGATGTGCTGAGGAACATGACGGAGATCTTCCGCAGGGCTTACTACAGCCCCACCCCCGGGGATGTACAGGTGCGCTGCGGGGGTGGGGGGTGGGGGAGAGGGACCCTGGACCCTGACTCTGGTCCCACCTTGACCCTGACCCTCACCCTCGACCCTGGTCCCACCCTGACCTGCTCACATCCTCCCCCTGGCCCAGGTGCTTTACTTCCCACTCACAGATCCGCCTACTTTTCTTTCCAGAACTTTGTCCAGATCATCAGCAACCTGTTGGCAGAGGAGAACCGGGGCAAGTGGGAGGAGGCCCAGCTGGTAGGGAGCGCAGTCAGGGGCTCCTGGTCGTGAGGGTGGGGAGGGCAGTCGGTGGGGCATGTCTGGCCTCCACACGGTCCCGTCCTGACTTGATGAGCCTGTTTCCCCTGACGGGGGCTCCCCTCTGGGGTGCCCGTGAGGGTTGCAGGCAAGCACGCTGACACCAGGGCGCCCCTGGGGGGAGGGAGGCAACACAAGGTGGCTGAGTGGTCAGACCCAGAGACCACCCCTATCCCGGGCCCTGCACAGCAGAGCCCTGGCATCTTTGTTCCCATCTACGAAAATGGGTGCACAGTCCATTCGCCAGCCCTGCCCTCCAAGTTAGGTGGGGGTCTGGAGGGGCTAGGAAGGGGGCAGAGGAGGAAGGCAGGGGGACAGAGGGTTGGGACGAGGAGCTGGGTTCCTGCTGGGTTCTAAGAGGGCAGGAGGGGGCCTCTCCAGAAGCCAGGGCAGGGGCAGGGTTCTTGAGCACACCTGCTCCCCAGGTGGGCCCCAACGCCAAGGAACTGTTCCGGCTGGTGGAGGACTTTGTGGATGTCATCGGCTTCCGCATGAAGGACCTGCGAGACGCATACCAGGTGACAGACAACCTGGGTAAGCCCACCCCGGGACTGGCTCTGCCTGCCTCCATGTCCTGGTGACCGGAACCCAGAGCCTCTCAGCAGCCAGTGCCCAGCACGCACTCTGCTGTCAAAGCCATGAGCTGGGGCCACGGGGAGCTCGGGCTTGGGGGAGGTCAGCAGGGGGTCTCAGGCCCCAAAGAGGCACAGAGACCTCGGGCCCTGGTCAGACCCTGTTCCACAGCCAGTCCTCTTGCGCTCCCCTGGGGATGGGGGGCTCACCCCACCCTGTGACCCTGGGAGATTTGAAGGCAGCCATAGTCTTGGTCCCTTGCCTGCCTGGGAAGCTCGGACTCAGAGGGCTCATCCCCCACTTCACGGGTGGGAGCCAGGTGCAGAGGGGCACAGGCCTTCTCTGGCAGTCACACAGCAGGTAGGGCTGCCACCGCCCTCTCCCTCACCTGGCTCCCCTGTGTGCCACTAGCCCACAGAGGGAAGAGCTTTGTGTGGCTGGCCAGAAAGACCCCAGACCACACCACATGCAGGTCACAGACCTCTCTGCCCTGTCCCACCACGGACAACCTGGACTCCCCCCTCTCTTGACCTCCAGGGGCGTCCTCCTATATCTGTCTCAAAAGACACATTTGTTGCCCCCACCTTCCTTTTCCTGTCCTTGAGCCTCAGGTCCTCCCTGGTCTCATGATTCAGGGACCCGCAGCTAAATGCCCCTGTCCACCTTCCTGCCCCATAACCCCTGCTCCGTCCTGTGCTCTCCCCAGGGCCCCACCCTGTACCCCACTCAGGATGACCAGGACAGGTTCTCCAAGGGAGCCATTGAGGGACAGCCCACTCAAAGGGCAGATCCTGGCCAGGGCTGTGCTTCAGGAATGTCCGGGCCCCACAGGGTGCAGTACCCACCCCACTGCCCGTTAGGAAGCAGACAGGAGTCCTTCACCAGGGCCCGCCTCTCTCCGACCCTTCCCTTGGGACCTGGGTCCAGGGCTGGGAGCAGGGCTCAGAGTCTCTAACCAGGGTCCAGCACTGGTGGGGCTCAGACTGCACTCTGCCAGTGTGTGTGAGTGAGTGTGTGTATGTGTATGTTAGTGTGTATGCATGGGTGTGTCTGTGTGTATGAGTGTGTATATATGTATGTGAGTGTGTATGCATGGGTGTGTATATGTGACTGTGTGTATGTGTATGCATGTGCCTGTGGGTGTTTGTGTGTCTGTTTGCATGGGTGTGTATATGAGTGTGGGGGGGTATGAGTGTGTGCATGCATGGGTGTATTTATGTGTGTCAGTGTGTGTGTATGGGTGTGTATATGTGTGTGAGTGTGTATGTGCATGCATGGGTGTGTATATGTGTGTATGGGTGTGTATATGTGAGTGTGAGTATGTGAGTGTGTGTATGTGTATGCATGGTGTGTATATGTGTGCATGTTAGTGTGTATGAGTGAGTGTGTATGAATGTGTGTATGCATGGGTGTGTATATGTGTGTGAGTGTGGGTGTGTATGTGTATGAGTGTGTATGCATGGATGTGTTTATGAGTGTGTATGTGTGGGGGGAGTGTGTGTATGCATGGGTGTGTATATGTGTGCATATGAGTGTATGTGAGTGTGTGTATGCATGGTTGTGTATATGTATGTGTGGGTGTGTGAGTGAGTGAGTGTGTGCATGGGTGTATGTATGTGAATGTGTGTGAGTGTGTATACATGGGTGTGTATGTGTGTGCGTGAATGTGTATGTATGGGTATGTGTATGTAAGTGTATATGTGAGTGTGTGTATGTGTGTGTACATGGATGTGTATATGTGTGTGTGAGTGTGTGGGTGTGTGCATGGGTGTGTATACGTGTGCATGTGAGTGTATGTGAATGTGTGTTGGGAGACTGAGACTGGGGAGCAGCTGAGGCCCTGGGTCTTGGGGGGTTGGCACCAGCCCTGTGCCCCTGAGTCATGCGCCCCTCGTCATCACGTCTCTCTGCTTGTCTGTCTGTCCTCCCCCCTCACCCACCCCAGTGCTCAGCATCCACAAGCTCCCGGCCAGCAGGGCCGTGGACATCAGCTTCCCCATGAAGGGCTGGAGGGCCACTGGCGGCTGGGCTAAGGGACCTGAGGACAGGGTCACTGTCTCCAAGAGTGTCTTCTCCACCGGCCTGGCAGGTGGGGCTCTGGCAGTGGGGGAGGAGCGGGCTGTGGGGACTCCGGCTGTGGAGGGAGGGCCCTGGGGAGCGGGAGGCAGGGGTTGGTAGATGGGGGCTGCAGCCCCTCAACCAAGCTGCCCCCAGTCTCTCTTCCAAGTGTGCTAGGCCGCTCCGCTCGGGGCCAGGGCCTTCGGGGGCAGCTCTGTGTGTCTGTATAGGAAGCCCGAGGCAATCTTGGCTAAGTGGGTGCAGGCCCTCCCCCCCCCCCCATTGCTGAGCGATAGAATGAGGCCAGGGGACTTTGCCAAGTGGTCCGACTGCCAGATGAGGACCCTGGGCCCACACGGGGGATGGCCCAGAGTGGCCACCCTGCTGAGAAGGTGCCTGTCCCAGGGACAGCGGTGGACAGCCAGCAGGGTGGACAGGGCTCTGCGGGGCAGGAGACGCTGACGGCGCTGTCTTGCAGAGGCTGACGATTCGTCTGTCTTTGTCGTGGGGACCGTGCTCTACCGGAACCTGGGCAGCTTCCTGGCGCTGCAGAGGTGGGCGCCAAAGGCCTGGTGGGAAGGGCGGGCTCCCAGGGGCTGTGGGAGGCCTGACGGGCGCTGTCCCGTCCACAGGAACACCACCGTGCTGAACTCCAAGGTCATCTCGGTGACCGTGAAGCCCCCACCTCGCTCCCTGCTCACGCCCCTGGAGATCGAGTTTGCGCACATGTACAACGTGAGTGTCCACTCTGTGTGCGTGCGGGGAGGGGGGCGGACTCCGTGCTTCTGCTCCCACATGCCTGCACACAGCTCCTCCAGCACAGGGCCCTGCCGCTCACAGGACACAGGGCACCCAGAGCACGCACACACACGCACACACACACAGCACATGTGCTCTACCTGCCCTGCAGCAAGCTGCTCATCATGTGTCTCCTGCGCGATGAAGTCCACACAGCAGGCCCCCTGCGCTGGCCCCCCTCTCCCCAGAGGCCCAGTCAGCCTGCTCCACCCTCCCCTGGGAGACCCGCTTCTCTCCCGAGACCCTGAGGCTGGAGGGGCTGGGGTGGCCCAGGGCTCCTGTGGGCTCGTGCTGAAGACACCTTCCCTCCCAGGCAGGCCGGTCCCAGGCCTCCACCTGACCTGGGAGGCTCCAAGTGGGCGGCTGTGTCCCAGTGGGCCGGGGCCGGCTCCTGCACCCTAGGGCTACTTCCTGCTCCACAGAGCTGCCCCGGGCATCCCAGGGTTAAGGGTCCCCAGGAGTGAGTTACCCAGGCCCCGCTGACCCCAGGCCAAAGGACAAAAGGACCGAGGGTCAGAGTAGCAAGGTGGGATGCTCAGCCCATCCCCTGTGCACCGGGTGGCAGGCTCGCCCTCCCTGTGGCCTGGCTTCTCGCACCTCGGAGCAGCAGGGCTAAGTTGCCCTGACCCCTGGTCTCTTTCTCTCCCAGGGCACCACCAACCAGACCTGCATCCTGTGGGACGAGTCGGACGGGTGAGCTCACCGGCCTGGGTGGCCAGCGGGAGGGTGCAGGCCTCGGTGAGGGGTGGTGACGGAGCCCGGGAGTGTGGGGCTCCTTGTCCTCGGGGGGCCCTGGGGCAGAAGCTGACTCGGTGTTGTGGTGGTCGGGGGGAGGAGTCCTGATGGCAGAGTCTCGGGCTGTCAGAAGTTGTGCGAGGCCTGGGCATGAGGGCCCCATTAGGAAGGAGAGGGAGGGACCTCGAGACCCCACCCCACAGGCTCTGGGGCCCAGAGTCCCCCTCACTGCCCTGGCATCTCTGGCCGCAAGCCTCCTGTGCCCCTTTGCCAGCACGGAGTCCACGGTGTCGGGACAAGCATCTTGGCAGAGGGAACAGTCCATGCAAAGGCCCTCAGGCGGCGGGACAGGGTTTCTGGCCCCGGATGGCACACCACTGGCCCTGCTGGTGCTGGAGGGTGGACAGGCGGGGGCCGTGGCAGGGCTCTCAGCCTGGGAACTGGTTCTCTGGCTTCAGAGTGCAAACTGAGTTTCTTTGGGGTTTTCCAGTGGCATGAGCTTTTGTACAAATGTGAAAGCGGGGGAGGGGGGAGGAGGGGGGGAGCGGGCAGCGAGTCTGAGCCCCTCCCCCCTCAGAGCCACACCCAGTGGCCCAGGGAGTGTGTGCAGTGGTTCCGCATCTCAGGGACCCGGTACCCTGCAGACAGGGGGTGTCTTTGCATTGGAGAGAGTCCTGGTATCCCATGGGTAGGAGGACGTTCTCTGCATCTGGGGGGGCTTGGCGCCCTGTGGACGGGAGAGGCGTCTTTGCATTTTACGGGCACGTGGTTCCCTGTGGACACATGACGGGGGAGGGTGTCTCTGCATCTGCCAATCTCCCGCCCCATGCCAGAACCCCACCCAGGCTTTCCCAGGAGGCAGTCCAGCTGGTGGCCCCTCTGCCCCTGGTTTCTGCAGCACCCAGCCTCGCCTGCCTGCCTGCCCCTTCTTAGGAGTCGAGTCCCGGGGGACTTAGGCTGTTGGAACAAAGGATTCTACAGAGTGTGGCATGTCCCTGACCCAGGCCCTGCAGGGAGGGGTCCGATGGGTGTGTGTGTGGAGGGGGATATCACCCCTCCACAGGTCAGGTCCTCAGGGTCTTGGTCTGCCCCCTCCTCTCTCTGGCCCACCAGGCCCCAGGTGTGGGGGAGGGGCACCCCAGCTGAGCGAGCAGGTGGGGGTCTGGGCCTCAGGGTCGCGAGGACCTGAAGGGCAGTGCCAGTAGTGATCCTGACAGCTGGACGTGACACGTTGCTGTGTGTGTGGCTGGCAAGGCTTGTGCTCTCATGGGCCAGAGGGAGGCAGGGCTCTGCCAGCCACGCCTGCCACTGACCCAAGCCACGCTGTCCAGGGCTTGGGCAGGGCCAAGCGCCGATGAGGGCAGCTGGCTCCACAGCCCTTCTACTCTGGCCCAAAGTCTCCCCCTTCCATGGGGGCCACTCCACGCCACCCTGAGTCAGCTCAGAGAACAAAGTGCCCCTGAGGCTCCCCCGGGTGTCAGGTGAGGCTGGGCTGTGCGGGCATGAAGGCCCTAGGTGTCCAACTCACAGCAGCCAATTCCACACATCAGGGCCCCCAAGGCAGTGTCTGGGGTCTGCTTTCATCAGCGAGCGGGGTGGGGGGTCAGTGTGTCTGTGTGTCTGCCATCCAAGGAGCCCCCGGGTCTCTGCAGAGACTGTGGCATATGGCGACCATGAGTGAACAACATCAGTGCCTCCACTGAGGAAGGGTGACCTGTTGACCCATAACTGACCCCCAGCCCAGCCCTGACTTCACTCCCAGCCTTGAGCACACACTGACCTGGTCACAGTCACATGCTGAGCTCTGACCCTGGTCACACCCTGAGCCCTGGTCCCGGTCCCACACTGACCCTCGGTCCTGGTCCCACTTGGATCCCTGGTCCTGGTCATTGAGCCCTGACCCTGCTCACATACTGACCCCAGGCCCTGGTCCTGTGTCTCATCCTGGAGGGCTTGTGTGTGCTCAAGCCCTTGGCACTCATGACATATGCTTACAGGGCTGCCTCCTCTGGCAGCACATGCGACACTCGACACATGACTCAGTCGCCCTGGGAAAGGATGACTCAGCACTGCACCCACCACTGCAGACCTTTCGGGCTGCTCCCTCCCCCGCTGTACACACAGGTGCATGCGAGCGATCAACACCCACACGCGAGGTGTCTGCTGATGCTGGCGCCTCTGCACGCTCCCTGCAGGGCCTCTGGTACTGGCCATCCCAGGCGTGGCACCAGAACCTCTCCCAGGACATCAGCTCACCCAGCAGCATCCTGCCTGCAGGCCCCTTGTCCCCTAGACCCCCCTAGCCAGGGCCCAGGAGACAACCTGGGACACTTGTCCCCTTGGAGCCCACCTCGCCCAGGGGAGGACAGACAGTTATACGTGAGGGCATGACTGCCTGACACTGGCACAGCGGGTGGTGGTGGGCGAGGAGGGGGGCGCAGTGGACGGCATGCGGCTGGTGGGTGGGTGAGAAGTAGCTGAAGGTTCACGGTCAGACAGACGGACAGAGTCTCTGGTTCCGGGCTACTGAAGGGCGCACCCACACGGCTGGCGTCTTATTGGCCCTCGGGGCTGTCAGGTCAGTTCCGAGTCCTTTCCCAGCACGGCAAAGGAACCCTGTCCCAGAACCCCTGGTCCAGAGGCCATCCTGCAACCTACGGTCTCTGTCCATCTCACGGAAGGCCTTTTCCGCTGCCCGCCTACTTTACCAAGCACGATGTCCTTCTGCAGAGACATGCCCAAAGGGCTCGAGACCACGTCTCACCGCAGGCTTGCCTCTCAGCAGCATTCCGGCCGCTCGTCTTCTAAGACAGGGCCGTCTGCTCATGGGACGCCCCTTCTCCTTGGGTTCTTCACGAGCTGCAAACTCAGCGGTGGCCTTTGGGTGCTCCTCGTTCAGTTTCCAAGTTTCCCCCATCCCTGAGGCAACGAAAAGGCCGTGGTTTAGGTCCGGCACATTCTAGTCCTCAAAGGAACATCCTGGCCTTTCCAAAAAGAGGAGCGCGGCGATAACGCATTGGGCTGCTTAACCACAAGATCGGCAGTTCAAAGCCACCAGTCACTCCTCTGGAGAAAAAGGAGGCTTTCAGTGGAAAAGTCATGTCTAGGTAACCCAGAGCCGCCGTTCTGCCCTGTGTGCCTGTGCATGCACATGCGTATGTGAGAGCCTTGGCGGGGTCGCGAGACAAGACAAGGAGTGGGAATCCACTGGGTGGCAGAGCTTGCTAAGCAATTTAGAACAGCAAAAACCCATTCGCCCACAGACATGGAGACGAGCAGTCTGGACTCAGGGTGCTGGCCAGTCCCTCTGGGGAGACTCCAGGGAAAGACGCTCCCTGGTCGAGGTCCGCTTCTGGTAACCCTGGGCGTTGTGTGGCTGGGCTGCATGGCTTCGGTCTCTGTCCCCTAGCCTACACTCTCCGGTGTGTTCCCTTTGGGTCCTTATCTTAAAAGAACTCCAGTCTATGGGTCCAGGGACCCTCCTCCT
>PVJH01032622.1:0-22482 GCA_004026705.1 Nesogale talazaci | reverse complement strand
GTCTCTTTAATCACCTGGACACCAAAAGAAATCTGTAGTTCCTACCATGTCCGCTAGGTGTGCCTTGAGGAAAGTGCCCAGGCAGCCCTCCCTACTCTAACCCTAAGAACGTCTGCTGAGAGTGGTTATCCCAGGAACATAGGAAAGAGAATAGAATTCAGGTATCATAACTACAGACTTAACTACTTTGGGTGCTAAAATAGGAGTCTTTAATTTACTAAAGAGGTACCCTTCTCTACCTTTCTTGCTAACTTAGTAAATAAATCTTTGTGTACATAAATGTAGCCAGTTTAGCCAATGGGTTCCAAAGACTGGCACCTGTAAACTGGTCACTTTCACTTTGTATACACACATGCAGCGTCCCAGTAGGTCTTGGAAACATTTCCAAGTCTTCAGCAGCAACAGCAAGATGAGACAACCACAGAATCCCTGTTCTCAGGCCTCCCTGAGTGGTAATGAGGTGTGCTCGAGGAATCCCCAAGGATTGGTCTGTCCCAGCAGTCCTGTTCTAACAGGAAATGGTACAGGAAGTGTGTAGTGCCCTGAAACGATTTCTGCGTTCCCTTTCCCGAAGTTGTCCATTTGAAGCACACGGTCAGAAAGGTTCTTTCTCCTTTCCTGCCCAGGCACATATACGGGAGAGAAAAGCGGTGCTGTCTTTGGTCTCAGTAACTTCAGAAAGCTCTTCAGCTCTCTGGAACAGCTTGAGCAGGTCTCCATGTGTGGCCTCTGAGACTGCCTGTATTTAAGTCACTGGCTCCTCACTGCCATATACCCTTCAAGGAGAGCAAACTGCTTCACCAGGCGACAAAACCTATTTACAAGAACCCTTTCTCGATCTCTGTGTTTTCACTGACCGAGAGGCTCCTCACAATTTGTGGATTTCCAGTTAAATGGGCATTTTTTAAACTGCTTTGCCAGTCATCCTTGCTGTGGAAATGCTGATTTTTAAATTGGGTCCTCCACATTTAGTGGTTTGAATAGAATGTCTGATCTTCATTGTCTCATGCCATATTTGACCTTCGTAGTTGAGTCAGGGGTTAGGCCCTAGTCGGGAGGTGACCCAAGCATGGACACACGCAGAGCTTTGGGGCTACAGACTGGACCCCAGAATTGAGGCCTCCTGACTGGGAATGTTGTCCTGACTCCATCAAAGAGCCTGCAAAGAGAGAAGCATTTTTACAGTGCCCTCTCTCTCAGGTGGTACATGCATATGAGCTGCTGCAGACACTGGCCTACTCGCAGATGCCCTCCTGAGGCCCCACAGTCCACCCTCTGACCAGCTCGTCCAGGGACTTAATGCCTGATTCCTCCTAACTCCTTGGTACTTGGCTGGGGAGACAAAAATGGGTGGTGATTACCAATGCAGGTAAAATTAAGTGGCCGACATTTTTAAAGCGGGCCCCAACACATAACTAAAGTGACATCAGGCAAATTAAGTATCTCCCGATAACTCAGTAGCCGCCTCTGCAACCCCAGGGATCGGTGCTTGCTTCCTAACTGTCACAGGGCATGCGTAGTGCTCCCAGACTGCCCGGAAAGCCTACTTATAGAGTACTTTGGGGTTCAGTCTCCCAAAGTGAACACTAACCTAGAAGCACAGATGTTTGTTTAAACAGATGTGTGCTCAACCTGAGTACAGTTAAAATGTTAACGTTCTATAATCTACGGTTCAATACTAGACTGGTTGCATTTTCTCTAGACGCCACATAGACATTGAAATGACTTAGGCCAAAGCTTGGCCGTCCCCACCCCCATCCCCTCTCACTTGTCCTTTCTGAAAGTGAAACCAGTTCTGGACAGTGCCCCATAGGTGACCTGTTCTTGTAGAGTACGCCAACTTGCCACCAGGTGGTGCTGTTGTATAAAAGTTGACAGACACGGCTTGCTTATCTCAGTTGCATCAGAAGTCAAGGGTTCTGCGAAGTTCACAAGGACTTTGTGGGGCCTCTTCTTCTTTTCTTTTTCTTTCTTTTTTTTTTTTTAGGCATCACTCCCCTCTGGTGGTGGGAGTAGGAGGCCCAGCCTTTGCCCCTGTGGAGCTGGAATTGAACCTCCATCCCAGTGGGCCGCAGTCCTGCGCACAACCACGACGCCACCGGGGCTCAGCCCTGGGGCCTCTTCTTAATCTTGTTTTTGGTTAAATGAAGCCCCTTGGATTTTTGAAACCAAAAACTAAAACATGAAAAAACAAACTTGGAGAATCCCTTCATTTTAAAAACGACAGGGCAAGCAACGCCCTTGAGAAGAGCAGCTGAACGCGTGCTGCTGCAGCGGGACTATGTCTTACCTGGGTCTGACCGGTCTGATCCTGGCCTTGTGCATGATCGTAAAGCTTGTTAAGTCCGTGGTGATCTTATTGGTGATCTTAGGCCACCTTCGCGCGCTGTGTGTGCAACATCATCCCAGAGCCGAAAACTTACGGGGCCCGGGGAGACAAGTGAGCGCATGAGGGCCTGGCACAGCGATCGCCATTTGCGGTGGGTACTCCTATCAGTAACCTCTCTCTCTCTCTACAGCCTGGGGCCAGTTGCTTTGTAAAGACAGAAAGCTCATGGTACAAATTGTTGTTTCCAGGTGAGTACGTGTGCCGCTTCTTCATTAGCATGCATTATTAGAACACCAAGTTTGCGGAGAAGCGGGCTTCTCGGGTGCATTGGGCACACATCCTGGCTGTTCGCGCTCTAGCTCAGTGCCTAGTGTTGCCCAGTTCTCTGAGACCTCGTGCTCAACAGAGAACTCCCGTGGGCCTTGGACAGTGGTGTCGGACGCTATTCTCCTTCACCCCACAAAAATATTGTAACCGCCAGCCCTTTGCTTGCAGTGCTGGGGCTGGAGGCCTGGCAGAATGGGTGCTGATGGAGCTACAGGGGGAGATCGAGGCACGCTACAGCACCGGATTAGCTGGAAACCTCCTGGGAGACCTACATTACACCACTGAGGTGAGGGGGCTTTTCTTTCCCTGCCTAATGCCTCAGGAGAGTGAGCGACACCCTGGTGGTGCTCCCAGGACTCAGAGGGAGGACTGCCCTCAGGTTGGTTGGTCAAAGTCTAATCTGCTGAGCTAGCCGCTGTTCTCCTCCTCCCCAGCCCTCTGCAGCAGCAGGGAAATGTAGCTTGGGGAGTCTGAAAAGATCACACGTCTAACTCTTACGGGGAGCTAGGACATCTGGAACAGACACGGGGGTGGGTCGTTCAGTGGTAGAGCCAGACCCGGGAAGGGTGGTGCCAAGCCTTGACTGCCCCAGAGCAGCTCCAGGAGGCACCTGAGCGTTAACGACCTTGTCCTGAACCTCAAACATCTCCTCCTTCTGCCAAAGGGAATCCCTGTGCTGATCGTGGGGCATCACATCCTGTATGGGAAAATCATCCACCTGGAGAAACCGTTTGCCGTCCTTGTCAAACACACCCCTGGAGAAAAGGACTGCGATGAGCCTGGCTGCGAAACTGGCACCCGGTACCTGGTGACAGCACTCATCAAAAACAAGATCCTTTTCAAAACCCGCCCCAAGCCCATTATCACCAGCGTCCCCAAGAAAGTATGAAAGAACCCCGGATTTTCCTCAGAGAGCGGCCAACTCCTTGGACTCGTGCTCCGCTGCCACCCCGAGGACGGCTGGACGGTTCTCTGGGTCCACAGGGGGGTCCTACTCTGAGCACAGGACACCCACTGAGTGGGAACTCTGATCCCTTCCTCATGGCCGGTTCACTTGGTGGGAATCTGGGCCCATTTCCAAGGAACCCTTCTTTTCCGACTACATCAGCCTCGTTGGCTTCGAATCCAGCACCCTTCCCTGCCGGTGCTCGTGACCCAAGTATGGCTTCCTTTCCAAGAGGGATGAATCCCACGGGCACAGGCGCAGTTTCTTTCCCACGGTCTGGTGGCCTCTTGGGTCCAGGCCCGGGTTCAGGGCCACTGTCTAATTCAAGGTTAGGAGGGCTCCCAGGCCCAGGTCCGCTGCCCAACCCAAGGACAAGTGGTCTCCTTGGAGCAGGTCCTGACTCCAGAAGTAGCGGCCCCATGGGCTCTGGACCTGGGCACAACTTGAGAACAGGTGGCCTTTTGTCCTCTGGGAATGGTCCTCCCAATCCCAGGCAGGTTGGCCATGGCCTTGGCCCAGGACCAAGTCCCAATCTGAGATCCAGCTTCTTGGGTTCAAATCCTGCTCCCAGGTCAGGTATGTTTCAAGGCCCGGGTCTTGGTCCCAACCCAAGGACAGGTGGCTTGGGCCCAGGTCTTGGGTCCAACCCAAGGGCAGGTGGCCTGGGTCCAGGTCTTGGACCCAACCCAAGGGCAGGTGGCCTGGGTCCAGGTCTTGGACCCAACCCACGAGCAAGTGGCCTAGGTCCAGGCCCTAACCTGGACACCAGGGCAGGTGGTGGCCTCTTAGGCACAGGATCTGGTCTTAACTTAAGAATGACTGGACCCCAAGGCCTTGATCTTGCTCCCATTCTAAGAGCAGCAGGTCTTTTGGGAGCAAATTCAGCTTCTTTCTCACAAACTTCTGGAAACATGGGCACAAACCCTTCCTCCATGGCAAGAGTCCCTGGCCCCATAGGCCCAAATGCTGGTCCTGGCTCTCGAGGAATTGGCTTTCCAGGACCAAATCCCTCTCCCATGTCAAGGGCACCTGGCCCCATGGGTCCTAATTCAACTCATTTCTCAAGGGCATCTGGCCCCATGGGAATAAATGCCAATCCCTTCCCGAGGGGGACATGTCCAGGGGGAGTGAACCCAACTGCCTTCACTCAGTCTTCTGGCTCATTGACTTCGAACCCTATGACCTTTCAAAGGTCTGCTAGCCTCCAGGGCTCAAGTCCAACAATTTTCCCAAGAGCTTCTGGGCCATTAGGGCCCAACCCATCTAATTTCTCAAGGGCCACCGGCCTGCAGGGTCCAAGTTCAGCCACCTTTCCAAGGTCTACTGGCCCATTGGGCCCTGGGCAAGTGGGTTTTTCCAGATCAGCTGCTGGGCCCCTGGGCTCTTCTGCAGGTCTCAACCCAGCCCCCTTTGCAAGGCCAACTGGGACCCTGGGGTTAAACCCAGCTTCCTTTCCAAGGATGAATGGGCCTGTAGCCAAGACTTTGGTCCCATTTCCTAGAGTGGGGGGCCTCCCTGGCACAAACCCAGCTGCTTTCCCCAGACCAGGAGGTCCAATGGCTACAATGTATCCAAATGGGATGTTGCCACCATAAATAGCATTTTTGCCCAGCACCACCTCGGTGGCTGGGCACAGTTGTTCTGGGCAGAGCTGCCCTTTAGGTGAAAGGGTAGGTCTGGAGCTATGATCAGATGAACATAGCTGAGGCTCAAGTTCTTAGGAGCCATATTTTACAAATTCTGCTTTCTTGAGTAAAGGTGAAATGCTCTAGTGGGACCTGGCCTGTGGCTGGTGGGGACGCTTCTGGCTTTGAGAGAGCAGCTCTCCAGCCTTGCAGAAGCCTGCTGTGTGTGTGTGTCCCACAGCTTTCTGCCCCTCGTTTCTTAACTAGTTTCTTGAATCGTTCTTGTGGACTTTTCCTCAGGGATACATTGGCCTGCAGGTCTCAATTTATATGTATTCCCCTGCTCACCACTGGAGAATCCGGCTCCCCGCTCTTTAGAAACATTGCGAAGGTGAACGGAGCGTGCTGCGATCGCTGTGACCTGGGAAGCTTGGACCTGGTCATCCTCTACTGCCATACTTCCCCCTGGGGGCTTGAACACAGAAACAGGGAAGGTGGGCCATCACTTCAGAGACCCACCAACTACACTTCCTGCCCTCGAGGCTCCCCCCCTCC
The DNA here is from genome assembly GCA_004026705.1 of Nesogale talazaci. NCBI lineage: Eukaryota > Metazoa > Chordata > Mammalia > Afrosoricida > Tenrecidae > Nesogale > Nesogale talazaci. The sequence continues at coordinate 16,700 of PVJH01032622.1, read as the reverse complement.
GGGGTCCTAGAGGCAGCCAGCATTCAGGCCCACGGCTCACCCAGCTCCCAATCAAAGAACCTCAAAATCTAAACTGATGGGGATGGAATGTTGAAACGGGTGGGGGTGGGACGGAAGGGAGAAACATCACTGTGCTTTTGTTCAGCCTGGTGTGAAAGGACAGTCAGCATCTTTCCTGCATTGTATCTTTTCTTACTGTTTCTTTAATAAAAGGGATGAGAGGGCTGCAGTTGTCACTCTTGGTTTGCCCCCCTACTCAAAGGCATGGCAGGGGGCCCACGGCCCTTCATCATAGCATCATAGCTGGAGAAGCCCGCCCTGGGGGAGGAAGGCACTCAGATAACCAGTGTCACATGGGAATCTTTATTCTGACAAATTGGTATAAAAAAATTTGACCTGAAAAGTAAAAAAGGCAAGTAAAAATAAATAAGTTTACAAATTAGTGTAGAAATAATACAAAAGAGGGTTAAAAGTCTCCAAAGTGATGAAAAACCAAAAAGTGTCCAACCGTATAAAGGCTCTTCCCTTGCAAGAAATGGGGATAAAGCTGAAGACCCAGTTTGGTTTTTGTTTTTGCTGCTGAAAAACGTACAAAATAACTTAGAAACCCCGAGGTTAAACGTTGTAAGCCTACTATTACATGTACTTGCCTCCTTTTGGTCTGAGGGAAGTCGACAGCGACCGTGCCAGGCAGAGTTCTCATCCAGCGTCCAGCATCTCTAACCTTCAAGTAAAAGCTGAAGGAAACCAAGTCCTTAGTGAAGTCTGCGCTCTGCAGTAGGCCGACCGGATTTCCTCCACTGTAGTGCTCAAAATAGTTTACTTCTTGGCCAGCAAAGACCCGGAAAAGCCTGGAACAACTGCCTTTAGCAATGCCTGTTGCTGCTGCAGCACTGCCTTCGTGGGCCGAGCCTACCGCCAACCAAGCCGAGTTGTCAGCCTCAAGGTGGTGCCACGAGGGCAAGCTGCACCTGGACGGGGATGAGTGTGGGGGGAGGGGCAGAGAGCACCAGAAGTGGCCTATGAGGGCTGAGGGCACTTTTGTTCTTTGTAGGAAGCACCTGGGGACAAAGAGGCTTGCCCCCTCGGTGACCCTCTGCATCAGCGCGTGCTCTTGGGGGTGAACCGGTCCCTCTGAGGGTGGATATCGTTTCCAAGTCCACACCTGGGCCAAAACCCCAGGTTTCAAACCCTGGAGCTGAGAAGTCTGCATTGCAAATCTCTAGGAAGTGTTCCGTACCACCACATCATTAACACACACCCCCCCCAAGAGAAAAAAAAAAAGCCGAGGGAAAGACCAGTTGGAGAGGGAGCATCTTAAATGTGATGAGGGAAGTAAAGTGAGACGCTGCCAATTCAGGAAACAAGCCCAGCTGCAAGTTTGGTCTCTGGACAGCAGCAAGCAAATGCAGCCGTGATGAGAACCTGGCTGTAAGAACTCCCTGGAGAAGCCACCAAGAGTGGACAGTAAGCCAGTAAGGGGACCAGCTAGGGTTCGAAGATTCACATGGAGAACACAGTAAAGCTTTTCACTGGAGATGATTGTCGAGAACGGTAGACAAAGCCACACACGCTACCCGCTGACCAAACAAAGAACATGTTCATCAGTTCTGAAGATAGCAGCCAGTTTGGTTCCGAGGTTCCTGACAGTTCTTCCTGTGTGCAGAAGGCAGGCTCCCCTCCTGCGGAGGGGCCCACCAAAGCCCTGGCTCTGCCCCAGGTGCCATCTTGACAAAGAGCCGGGATGAGGATGGCGGCAGTGGTGGCAGTTAGCCAGAGAAACAGGCCTTTGAAGGACAAGTTGAGGTGGCCGTGTTAGAGCCCGGTTCGGGCTGAGTTCAAGAGAGACTCAGGAGTGTGTGCACCTGAGCCCTGGGCGATTTTCTGGGCCTGCTGTGGTTTCCCGTCGCGGTGGTGTGAGAGGCCGAACCATCCTTTCCTCCAGCTGCAATCCCTGACGGTCTGAACCACCGCCTGCGCACTTGCCACCTGGAGCACAGACTGCTCAAGGCCTCTGATAGCCCTTGCCCTTGGGCACCATCAGTCTCCTTGCGTCGCCTACCTCACCATCGTGACAGACATGTGAACATGAAATGCAAACTCCCTGCAGCTGGGCTCATCTCTGGGACGAGGAGATGCGGGACGGGCACCGCCCGCGGTAAAGCACCATTCGTGGACCCTGTTTCTGAGGCCCAAAGACCAGACTTCTGGGCCTTGTATCTCAGGCACAATCTTATTGCATCGACGACTCAACGGAGAAGGGGGACCGGGCACGAGGGGCGAGCTGGTGTTCACATGGGTGAGAGAAGCCTTCCCTTCCCACAAGCTGCCGTGGCCCTCGCTGAAGGGAACTTCCTAGGTGACTTAGCACGCGTCTGCCATGTCTTCTGGCTCCCAGGGGAGGACAAGGCCCTCTCTCCCGGGGGCAGAAGCCAGCCCACCGGCAGCCGGGAGACACACAAGCCCCCTCGGCCTTCGAGTGAGGAATCTAAGCAGAGCTGCCCCGGGCCGCACTGCAGTTGTCATTTTTTGCACTTCACATTTGTCCGTTAAAAAAAAAAAAAAAAAAAATTTTTTTTAAAAACACAGCACTCCCGTCTCCCTCCCGCCCTAGCTTTTCTCTCGCATTCCCCACCCCTCCCTGGTCCATTGCACTCTTCCCCGCCCTGCTGGGCTCCGTCACACCTCGGCAAAGGCCAGGCTGTACTGCTCGGGCTTCTTCCCGCAGCGCCGCGCGATGATGGCCAGATAGAGCATGAGGAGGGCCACCCAGTAGCAGCCGTACAGGATGGCCCCGGAGACCAGGAAGGCCAGCTCCGTCTCGCTGAACAGGTCCTGACAGTAGGCTGTGTAGGCCAGCCCCCCCAGGAGGACCGCCACCCAGATGGACACGGGGATGAGGCCGATGAAGTTCACCACGACGGTTTTCCGGCCAGAAGTGCCCCAGCCGGACTTGTTGATGGTGGCGATGGCAAAGATCTTGGCCGGCAGCAGGCTGGACATGTAGAGGAGGGAGTAGAGCGACATGAAGATCATCTCTGCGTTGCCGCGGAGGAAGCAGGCGTAGGTGGCTTTGATGATGCCCACCAGCTGGACCGTCAGGAGGAAGAGGAGAATGTTCCAGATGCGACCCCGGTAGAAGAGCTGGATGACCGTGGCGATGAGGAAGAAGGGGAAGAAGCCCGTGACCACCGACTCATAGGTCATCCAGAGGTGGTGCTTGTGGAACCACAGCGAGTTGTACAGCCACTCCCGGAAGTACGACTTGCTCCAGCGCGTCTGCTGGTTGAGCCACCGGAGGTACTTGGTGGGCGTCTCCGTGAGGCACTTGGCGCGGGCGGTGTACTTCGTCCGGTAGCCGAGGCTCAGGACCCTGTTGGTGAGGTGCCGGTCGTCCCCGAAGCTGCACTTGCTGCCCAGGAACGTCTGGTGGTACCAGTCCTCCAGGAACTGCTGCAGGAGGCTGTTGCGGTACATGCCCAGCGGCCCGCTGATGCACTGCACGCAGCCGAAGTAGGACTGGCAGGCCCGCTCCACGTTGAAGGCCATCCAGTAGCGCACGCTGCTCAGGAAGGAGATCCACGAGTCGTATTTGTTGAGGATCTGCAAAGGGAACCAGAGAGGCTGGGCCTCACCCTGCGGGCACCAGCCACCCTCCTGCGGCCAGCAGAGGCGAGCTTTGTGACCCAGGCCTCCATCAACCCCAAGGCGCCTGCTCCCCCACCCCGCCTCTTTCCCACTGTCAACCGCTATCCCAGTTCAGTTGCTTCAGTGACCAAAGCCACCTTCCACCTCAGGAGGCAGCTGGTGGGGGTGGCAGAGAGCAGGGTAAGTTGTGTCACTCAGTCCCCATTCTGGCCTGCAGGGAGGAAGAGAAGCTTCTAGAGAAGGCACAGCGGGGTGCCGGCAGTACCTCTGAATCCCCAGAGTTCCCCTAGGGAGGGGCGGGCCTCTTGAGGGTCTTACATGCTACCCTGCCTCGTTCCTCAGGGCTCACACACTGCGCCACCAGCCAACGAGCACCCTTTCCTGGGGCCCGGGCCCCTCCCAGTGGCAGAGGCACTCGCCCCCCCGTTACGGAGTTGCTGCCCAAGGTTGAAAAGCGTAAGCGGAGGCTTGGGGGGGGGGGGGGGCCTTAGCAAGTGACACCTCTGAGATGAGTTGAAAATGTTCCAAGGAGCCCAGTCCCCAGTACCCACAAGCCAAGACGCCCGCTTCTCAGGCACACCCAACTGGATCAAGGAACAAGAGGCCACACACACCCCACTCGCACCCCCACGAGCGCGGGTTATTGCTTACTTGGACGTCTCCCCCGACGCCCCCTACTTGGGGATCCTCCTCCAGGACTCGAAGCATCTCGATGGTGCAGGCCGGATCCAGCACCGTGTCCGAGTCACACACCTGCAGAGTAAGCGCACCATCCGTCCGTCCGTCCGTCCGTCAGCCGGGCGGGGCACTGGGCCCGCGAGCACGCGCTGCGCACTGCCGGAGGGAGGGGGACAGCACCCCCAGCCCCCTGTAGCTATGCCACACGAAGGAAGGGAGAGGCTCGTGGCAGGACAGTTCGGGGAAGAGCAGAGACCAGGCCCTGCAGTGGCCAGGCTGGCAGGGAGAGACCCTGGGCCGGGCCTGGGAGGGGAGAAGGGGAGATTCCGAGGGCTGGGCATGCTCGCAGTCCTGACAGCCAAGCTGCACAGAAATGGCCTGGCACTATTGGCAGAGTTCTGAGTCAAAAGGTGAACCGAGTCGGTGCCATCCAGGTGGCAGGCACACTGGGCTAGCAACGATGAAACGTTTTCCTCTAGCTCTTAAATGCTTCCACCCGCCCCTCACCCCCACTCTCACGACCCCGATTCTACCTCACAAATCCTGCTAGACCAGAACATGTTCACGGGTACAGATCAGAGCTCGAAACACAGGGAGCCCTCGGCAGATAACGGGCCCTCGGGACCAATAATGAGAGCAGCGATACCAGGAGAGGAAGGGGATCGTGGATGAGAAAGGGGGAACCGATAACAAAGACCTGACCAAAAAAATAAATGGGTGAAGGGAGACATCGGACAGTGTAAGACATGAAAAAATAATAACTTATAAATTACCATGTGTTTGTAACGGAGGGGAAACCATGAGGACTGATACCAAGGGCTCAAGTAGAAAGAAAATGTTTTGAGAATAACCATGGCAACAAAGGTCCAAGTGTGCTTGGCACAACGCATGTATGGATGGTGATGAGTTGTACGAGCCCCAAGAAAATGATTTATTTAACCAACGAGCTGCAAATGGCTGCTGACCCAGCTGTGCCCCAGGTACCCAAACAGCTGACCCCTCCCGCGGCCACGGGGACTGTGGGTCCCTCGCAGCGGCCTCAACATGGCTGCCCAGGTCAGTCTCAAACCGTTCTTGCCTGCACCTGGCTATCCATGGGCTGCAGCTGCTGCCAGTCAAGAGGCAGAGTGGGGTCCTGGCAGCCCTCCCTGGGCCAAGGCGTGGGTCCCTGGTAACCATCCCACCACGCAAAGCAGCCCTCTCGGAGGGGGTACACCGTGGTGGAAGCAGACCGCCTCGGCTTGCTCCAGAGTGGCTGGTGGGTTCAAACTGCGGACCTTTTGGCTTCACCTGCTGCGCCACCAGGCTCTAACTGGGTGCGTTATCGGGTTGTGAATTAGAAGCTTCATGCTGTCAGCCAGACTGCAGTGGTATGGGGTGGGCCGAGGACCGTCGTGGCTCCTTTACGCTTCTGTCAGGGGATGGGCAAACCCTCTGGCAGGAGCCGAGGAGGCGGGGAGGGGTGCGGCTGCTGGACCAGAAATCCAGCCCGCGGCTTCTGCTTGTACTCGATCCTAGAACGGACGGGCCGTCACCCTCGGGGAGCAGCGTAACGTGGCAGTGTCCAGGCGGGGGTCAGCAGCTGGACAGGCAGGGCACGCCTGGCGCCCCGCTGCCCGGGCCGCTGAGCAGACCCACGGAGGCGTCACACCAGCGTCTCCACAAGCCCCGCGCAGGAGGGCCCAACGGGGGAAGGGGACGTGGTGGAGTGAAATTTCCTCCATGCCAGTCTGTGGAATGAACGCCCACCAGGTGACTGGGTGGGACTATGCAGATAAGGCATGTATCAGCCAAAGAGGGGATTGGTCCGTTCCCGTTAGCACCACCCCCTGCCCGTAAGCAGGCGGGGTCTCGGAAGCAGCGATGAAGAAGGACCCTGCGGGTTCCAGATCTGGCTCAAGTGGTGGAACCGGGGCCGGATGTGACACAGGGAGACTGAGGCACGCGCCAAAGCTCTGAGGTAACTTTCTCCTTCTCTTGGCCCGACACTATGGAACAGTGGGGCGGAGTGGCAGGTGGGCTGGCTTTCTGGCCTGTGGGGGGCAAAAGCCCTGGGACCCCCCCGGCCCGGAGACGAAGAAGCGGAGAGCTGGCTACCCCCGGGCTGAGCGGCTGCCGGCTGAGGACTCGACGCCTGTTCCCGGAACTGTTTATTGCTCCTGACTTGTGGTCCCCTATTGACCGACTTCTCTAATAAACCCCTTTAACTGTAAGTGCGGGCTGAGTTCGGGGTAGCTCTTGCAATGGATGTGAGAGCCCAGAAGTGGTGACTACGAATTAAGACAACACAAGCGTTAGGGCTGTGACTGCAACAGCCTGTTCTGGAGTGCAAGGCTGTGACGCGCTTTTGAACCGGTTTCTTTTGTTTTTTTCCCATAATTACAGAGGCGATGTCCCCCTCCCCCAACCTAACGGCGAGAGCAGACTGAGGACAGCCTGGCCCGGCACCTTTCTGGCCGTGGGACATCAGGCCAGTTACTTAGCCTTGCTGAGCCGACTTCACCTTCTTTAAAACGCCAAGCGCCAAGCTCACTGCCATCAAGTCTCGTCCAACGAGGGCTAGGCCTAGCTCCGAGGGTGCCGGCCGCCTGGCTTTGGACGAAGGAGACCACCTTTCTCTTCCAGGGAGGCTGGTGGGTGTGAACCACCAGGCTTGAGCAGCCCAAGCTTAACCCACGGTGCTACCAGGTCCTCTGTCACCTTCTCTCCTTTACTACCATCCAGTCCATTCCAGATCTTTCTCTCTTAGGACAGTGATTCCCAAAGTGGGCAATACCGCCTCTCCGGGGCAGTGTACTTGATCCTGGAGCATGGGCCACGGTGCAATGGTCTCTCTCTGTCTCTCTGTCTCTCTCTCCTGCCTTCCTTACTTTCTCTCTTTTAAAAATCTTTTATTGAACCGCCACAGCTCAGTCTCCGTAGAGACTGTCAAAGCCTGCCAGTGCCAACAGCACTCACCGCGGGGTAGCGGGAGAAGTTTTCAATTTGCAATAATCGGGCCGCGGATAAACCTCACTGGCTACGATATCGGCAGGCGCAAAGCTGTCAGCGGATTTTCACTGTGTGTGGGGTGAGGCCAGAGCAATCCTGTTGCCGCCAAAGAGGGGCAGGGGAAGGGAGGTCAAGTACATTTGGGTCTCTATAGCCTAGGAGCACAAGGCTGCCCACAAGCTAGTGGCCAGTCCCAAGTAAGGGCGAGAGGCTCCTGGACTGCTCTGAGTATCGGGACACCAGGGCCAGAGCCCGGTGCGGAGTCTCAGGGCCAACCCCACCTCGGCCTGCGGCTCAGTCATTCCACCCTTTCGCTCCTCATGAGGACGGGCGCCCACAACAAACCCAAGGGTTCCAAATTGGGGCCACAGCCCAGCTGGCCAGCCCCCTCCCCGGGGAAGTCCCCCCTTACCTGGATGTAGTCCACCGAATCGCCGAGGGCCTTGAAGGCTGTGTACATGACCTCGCGCTTGCCCCCCCACTTCTGCATGATGCACGAGAAGGTGCTGGCCTGCACCACCTGCTGCACCCGGGCCCGGCCCGCCTGCAGGCTGGCCTCCGTCTCGCCCGGGCCGGCCTCGTGGAAGTTGCTGGCCCACACGAAGCAGCCGGCCTGCTCTGAGCCCCCCAGCACCTCGTGGAAGATGTCCAGCATGTAGGTGTCCTCCTGGCGATTGCCGTCCACCACCATGACCACCTTGAGGCCCGGGAAGGCGATGCGCTGGGCCGAGCGCAGGCACTTGCCCAAGTAGTCGGGGTCTTCCTGGTAGGCGGCGATGCACAGGGCCACCGAGGCCCGGCGGGGCGGGGCCGGCTTCAGCGGCTGGCCCGCTCGCCGCAGGCGCATGCGTCGGTGCTCCAGGAAGGCAAACAGACTCTGCGTGAGCAGGTGCAGGCCCAGGATGGCGCCGTACAGGCCGAAGGACAGGTAGTGCTTCTCCGTGTGAATGAACTGGTAGCCCGTCACGTAGGCGGCCAGGATGCCGCCCAGCACGGCCAGGGCGAACAGGCTGGTGCCCACCACACGCAGGGCTGGCGCCAGCTGCACAGGCATCTGGCGGGAGAAGGGGGGAGATGGGGGAGTCAGGGCGAGGCAGCGGGTCAAGGGGACGAAGCCACGAGCCACCCTGGCCCCGCCCCCGGCGCCTGGGGGAGCCCTGGTGGCCCAGCAGGGCCAACACCAGGCGGCCAGGCTGCCAGGGGTGTGGCTCATAGGAGAGGCCTGGGAGGCCGACTTATTCTGGGGAATACTGTCAAAAACTTTACCACCTCAAAGTCTAGGGAACTCCACTCTGCCTTACCGGGCCACAAGTCAGAATCAACTCAAAAGCAGCATTGCTTTTTGTTTTTTTGTTTTGTTTTTTGGGGAGGCATCACTGCCCTCTGGTGGTGGGAGTAGGAGGCCCAGCCTTTGCTCCTGTGGAGCTGGAATTGAACCTCCATCCCAGTGGGCCGCAGTCCGGCGCACAACCACTGCGCCACCGGGGCTCAGCCCAAGACTGTAGTTCTTTATGGGAGTAGAAAGCCTTGTCTTTCTCCCAAGGGGCGGCTGGTGGTTTTGAACTGCCAGCCTGGCAATTCGGCAGCCCAAGGCATAATTGCCACTCTACCACCAGGGCTCCCCAGAGGCCTGGCTGTGCGGCTCTCTACCTGCACGGTGCGCTGGGGACGGCTGCATCTGTAAGACAACGTGGGGTATAGGACAAGCCCCAGAAGATGCGGTTGCCTGTGGAGAGCACTATGTGCAGCACTGGTCGTTAGAAAGGCCAGCGCCTCATGCACTGTGTGAGCCAGGCAGGGGGTAGACGGGTGGCAGGAGTGAGGTGCCCCTGTGCTAAAGCTCTTGGCAGGCGAGCTTCCGTCAGGGCGGCCCAGGAGGCCAGAGGCAGCTGTGGGCCGGAGGGACCCAGGGCAGCTTGCGCCCAGCCCTGACTCTTTAGGCTTTAGCACTGTACCTCGCCCACCCACTCCCCCACCCCCCCACCACCCCCGCTAGGGAGGGGACAAAAAGCAGAGGCCTGAAGAGGCACCAGGGATGGGGGTGGGGGGACAGCCTTTCCTTTCATTGCAAAGCCAAAGTTTCCCGTGTTCCTTCTCATAGGGTGCTCCTTTACTCCAGACCCAAGAAAGGCGGTTAGAGCGAGGGAAGACGAGGAAATGGGAGGTGGGGTGTGGGCAGCCCTCCAGCAAGGCCAGCCACGCAAGGGCACAAGAGAGAACTGCAGGAGTCGCTGCAGCCTTCTGCGGCAACCTTCCCCGCTCCCCGCACCCAGCCCAAGCCCACAGGGAACCGCAGTGCTCCCCGCTTTCCCAGCCCCCCATGGAATTGCTGCCAGGTTTCCCTCCTCTGCGAAGCGCGGCTAGGAGCGGCTCGCCTGGGCCATAATGAAATGGGCTCGGGACTTGGCACCCAAGAACTTGGGTTTCAGACCCAGCTCTGCCACCTCCCGGCAGCCCGACCGCTCGCTCCAAGTTCTTTCCGAGACTTGGGAGGCTCCCGGGGCCCGTGGGAGGCTACAAAGGTTCCTCGCGTCGGCGCTCTCGGGGGTGGATGCGGACACCCGCGGCACTGCCGGAAGCGCAGGGCTACCCAGGTGAAAAGCCGAGGGTGCCTTCCTGTCCAGCCGGCCAGGGTCAGGCCCCGACCGGTGCGGCATCCCGACCCGGGTTTTCCCCCAGCCCTGCGCCATGGCATCATTCGACCTGCCCGCACACCCCCACGCAACGAAGCCTCACTTCCAAGTCTGTGCCAACATGAATGACCCCTGCCCCCCCCCACACACACACACACACACACGCACCTTTCGGCCATGGGAATTGGGAATCGGCCCGGCTTCTCCCAGCGCCTCCCGTGGGAGGGGGTGGGGAGGGACGCAGGCTCGGCCTCAGGCCGCCCGACACTCAGGCCCCCGCAGCCTCGGCGTGGTCCGGAAAGAGCTGCTGGCAGCCTGGTCGCTCCGGGAAGCTCGGCCTCCGGGCGCCCTGGCCCGCCGTCCCGGGGCGCCTGCCGCGCGCTTCCTCCGCAGGACCCCCCGGCCCCCTCCTCCCCCGCACGAGCCTGCGGCCCGGCCCCGGGCCCAGTGTCTCATCCCCCCTGGGGGCTCAAAGGCACCAGGGGCGCCGAAGCCGGCCCGGCAACCTGCGGGGGGTGGGGTGGGGTGGGGGGCTGGAGCGGGGAGAGAGGCGGTGCCCCCAGGTTAAGGCCGCCGGGAAGGCGCGGGCCACGAGGCTCCTCCCGCCCCCTCCCCGCCGGCGAAGGCAGTGCCGGCCACACCCACGTGCCGGCTTCCCACGGCCCCGCCGCGAGAGGCTGGCAAAGCCCTGGGAGCCGGGAGGGCCAGCGCCCCGCTCACCTCCCCGCGCCCCCCCCGGCTACCTAGGCGAAGTGTGCCTGCAGACAAAGGCGGCGTCCGCCGTGTCGCCGGCCCCCTCCTTCCCGGAGGAACCACCCATCACTCTCTCCCCACCGGCGACCCGAGGTGGCCCTGCTGCCGGACAAGCCGCCACTCGGGCACGCTCCGGCCGAGGGGTCCCTGCCCGGAGAGGGGGCCGCGCAGCCCAGGGCGGCGGCAGGGGCGCCCGGCAGTCGAGGCCGCCACCCCGACCCCCTGCGCGCAGAAGGACTCCGCCCGAGGCGGCGGGCGCGCCCGCCCGGGCAGGCGGGGGTGGGGTGGGGGGGGATGCGCCCTGCCAGGGCGGCCCGGACGCCACGGAGCGAAGCCCCCAGCCGAGGACGCGCGCGGAACTTTGCGGCGCTGCCCGCTGGGCAGCCCCTCTCCCCTCTCCCCCGACAGGTGCGCCCTGCCGCGGGCCCCCGGGCGGTGGGATGGAAACTTGTGCGCCCGGGCCCCGCTGCCCGCCCCCCACCCCTACCCCTACCCCCCAGGCCGGCCCGGGGTGGGGAGGCTAGCTCCGCGGACACGTGCGCCGGTGGCTGGCGGGCACCGGACACTCGTGGCCCGGCCGATCTCCGGGCACGGGGATGCCGGGGACCTCGGTGCCCAGGAAAGCGCGCGCCCCCAGGCAGGTGGGGGGCACTCCCGCACCTCGCGCCCGGTCCCACCCGCCGCCGCCTCATTCATTCCCAAACCCGGGGGCCGGAAGAGGAGAGAGGAGGAGCGGCTGGAGGAAGAAAGGGAGGAGGGGTCGGCGCAGAGGGGCTGCAGGAGCCGCCACCGGGAAGCCTGGGTTGCCGCAGCCCGGCTGCCCCTGGACCCGGCGCCCGCGAGGTCGGGGGGCCGGGGTGGGGGGTGGGGGTGGGGGGTGGCTGGGCCCCAGGCAGCCGCGGAGCAGCCTCCGGGGGCCCCGCGCGCCCGCCCGCCCGCCCGCCGGGGCCCCGCGCTCACCGTGCCGCCGCGCCGCGCTCGGGTGCTCAGCAGGCCCGCGGCCGCGCCATGCCCCGCCTCCCGCTCCCCCGCCGCCGCCGCCGCCGCGCTCCGCGCCGACTGACAAGCGCTGGCTCGGCCGCGCCGCCTTTAAGTACCGCGCGCGGCCCCGCCGGGAGAGGCGCCCTCCTCCGGGCCCGCAAAGTTGGGCAGAGTGGGAGGGCTCCCCGCAGGGCCGCGAGGGAGCACCCACTGCCCGGCCGAGCCCCCCCCCCCCGCAGCCGGGGAGCGCCCTGCAGCCGGGGCTCCGCGCCAGCCCAGGCGCCCGCACCCGGGCGGCTCCTCGGGACCGGGACCGGGACCGGGACCCGCGCAGCCTGGGCGCCCCACCCCCACCCCGAGCCGAGCCCCCGGCCTCAGAGCCCGGCCCGAAGCGCGGTGCACTTGCGAGATGACCCGTAGACTCCCCCAAATTGTCGGCCCCCTCCCTCCGGTGCCCCCCTCCGTGCTCCGTGCTCCCGACTCACCCTGCAAAGCCGGCGAGCCGAGAGGAGTCTTCCCAGGACTCGGGCACGCGAAGGGGCTGTGGGTGGTGTCGGGCGCTCGCTAATACGGGGACCGCAGAACTTTCCTGCCGGCGAGAAAGAGGCGCAGCCGAGAGCAATTGTCCACTCTCGAAAGGCTGGTCCCAGAAGGTGTTCACAATCCGGGCAAGCCTAGCTCTGAGTTCCGCAGTGGGGCGCTGATGGCTTGAGGGATGTTTGCAAAGGCGGCGAACGGTTTTGCGGAACCTCGAAGGTGTCGTGTCGTACCTTTATTCCCCACACCCAAGACTTCTAGATTCCCAACTGACCTTCTCTCTGCTGGTTTTCAGGGCCCCCCCCCCAAAAAAAAGCTGATGTTAGACTAATGTGCTAGATGGCAGCAGAGGAAGTTTTGGAACCAACCGAAGAAGTGAGTTTCTCGATCCTCGAGGGGACGATCAAGAGACAGTGAAAAGGGGAGAGATCAGTGAAGTGATGGTCTTCCAAACACACCTGACCCCACTGCCATCCCTTCTCAGAGGAGCTGAGCTGTCCTCACATGTCTGGGGGGGGGGGGGGGGGGGGCGGGGAGGGCAGTTGGAAGACCCTGTGGCACACCCACTCACCTTGTGCATTACAAAACCACTTCATTTGCCTAAGACAATCATCACTGTGGCGTTACCCCGTTTGAGTGTTTCTAACTTGTGCAGGGAATGCGGGCAGCTTGACCCGTGGGACATGTCCCAGTGACAGGGATGACGAATTGTCATTTTGAATTGTGCAACCACTCCTGCCCTCCTTTCCCCAGTGGTTCCTCCCTCTTCACATAAACTCGTATCTCATCTGGCTTATCAAATCTGTTGTGGTTTAAACATTCTTTTTCAGGGATTGGCTTTAAATATTAGCCTTGAACCCCAATGAAAGGTGTTTTGAACTTCCGCTGTTAGCACAGAGATGGGGTTGCTGGCGCCTTAGCAGAGGCTCTGGAGTCAGCCAGCCAGTTCTGCCTTTGAGTGGAAGGCATTATGCCCCCGTGTCTCTATCCCAGAGACGGGGCTGAGTCTCTCATCGGAGTGCTCAGGGGACACTGGCTATGGTTCACTTGGACCAGAGACCGTCTGTGGATTGTAACCTCCCCGTGGGGGCACTTCAGAGGTCAACCATGGCTTGCTGGTAAGTGGACAAAGCCGGGTCTCTCTCACACTGTGAACCCACGGAGCCCTCGTCCACTTCTCTAGATCTGGGCATCACACTGCTTGAAGGGCCAGACCTATCGCCCAAATCTGTGATCTGTGACCCCAAGCAGAGCTCAAAAATTCAAACTCAGTCAGAGGAATTCTGACTCCTAGTAAGCGCCACCCCCCTAAAGAAAATTTCACAGAACTGCTCCACTGGGTGTCCGTGGTTATCCCATCTTTACAGAAGGGGGCAGCCTCCTCTTTCTCCCCCAGAGCGGCTGATAGGTTTGAACCACTGACCTTTGGGTGAGCAGTCAGGCGCTTAACCCACTACACTGCCAGGGCTTTTTATACAGAGTTGAAGCAGAAATCAAAATGTGTTCACCAGCCCAGTGGGGACTACATGCCCCCTTTAAAAAGGTCACTCTCACCGGAATAAAAATGGGAATAATGATACCAGAAGAGTAAGGGGGAGGTGGGGAGAGGAGGGGAGTAAGGTCATTTCCCAATCGTAATGATCGACACACAACCTACCACCACCCCCGCCAGGGGGATGAGTAACAGAAACCATGGGGGAAGAGAGACAGAGGTTGATGTAAGATATAAAAATAATAATGTACCAAGGGGTCACAAGGGAGGGAGGGGAAAAGAGGAACTGATATTAAGGGCTCAATAGAAAGTAAATGTCGCTGAGGCCCCGTGGCCTAAGTGGTTGAGTGCGAGACTGCCGCCTGCGGGATTGGCGGTTCAAATCCAGCGAGCGCTGGGTAGCTCCCACAACCACCGATGCCAAAAATATAAATAAATAAAAAGATGTAAGGAATAAAAGAGTGGGTGGGCAAGTGGCCCATCATTAACAAGGTCCCGCTCTTTGTCCACATCAGAAAGTAAACGTCTAGAACAGAATGATGGCAACATATGTATAAATGTGCTTGAAACAATTGATGTATGGATTGTTTTAAGAGTTGGAAGAGCCCCCAATAATACGATCTTTAAAAAAGCTCAATCCCATTTGAAGGCCCAGCATGGCCAGATTCTCTACTTTAGCGACGCCAGAAATCCAGACTAGTGTGCGAAATCTCCTGAACACAAAGTGTTGGCAGCTAGCTCAAATACTGAGAACAACAAAAATTTAATCTGTTCTGCAGGCCCCGCAGTGTGTGGCCTTGGGTCACACCCAGCCCGAGGGATGGAGCAGTTGGTTTGGGAAGAGCCTCTGCTGTTGGCAGCTCAGACCTAGTCTCCTTCTCAGGCCCCACCTGTGCCCGGCCAGAGTCTGCCCTGCGCTACCTGCCCTGTGGGCCTGGCTGGCACACTAACAGGGGGCGGACTGCTCCTCCAGCACCACTTCCCCAGTCCATTACAGCATCCTGAGTGCGCAGTGGGTCCAGACGCAGCAGCAGGCACCCTGCCAAGGCCAATTGACTTTGCCGCTCCACGGCTCCCCTGGGGAGGAAGTTCTCCAGGGCCAGGGACCTGGTGTGAGTAGGCAGATAAGACAGCCTTCTCTTTGTGGCCAGTCGATGCCAGGGATGACCTGACTTCATTAACATCCAGTTTGCGGTGCTCAATTTGCCCTCCTCTCTCCAGGAGGAGGCTTTATAAGGAGCTGGTACAATAAGGTCTAAGTTTATCTCTGCTTACCACTGGGGATTTAGAACTCGGGCTAATCCCACACCCAATCACTCCGAAGCACGAATTCAGATGTTGCTGAATTGGCTTTGCCACAGGTTCCAGGGGACAAGCATCCCTGTGTGGCTCAGTGTGGGAGAGCTGTGCTGAGCTTCAGCACGTCATTCATCAGGGCCAGAGACCTGCTCGGAGCAGAGAGCAGCCGCCCCAGGAGGGCTCAGGTGGGACCCTGCCTGCAAAGGGAGCCTCCAGACAAGGACATTTACAGTGAAATGTCACGAAGAGCACCTCACCGCAAAGGTTCGAGGATTTCAGTAGAGATGTCTGCCTTGGCATTGGCTTGGCAGTTTCATGGAGATCCTGAAGTGGCTCTCAGGTTCTCAGAAAGGTAAGAGGAACCACGTTGGTACAAGAACGGGTGTCGGAATGAGTGAGGTGTGTTTGAAGGGCAGTGAAGAGAAGGCTGGATGCGTGGCACTGAGATGTCCACCGGAATTACCCCCACCCAACCAAACCCAACCACCACCAGCTCAGCTCCGTGGGGCAGGTTTCCAAAGCTGTGAATATGGAAGCGGACAGCCACTGATTTCTGACTGGGGGGTCAAACTGCCTGGCACTTTCTCGGGAGAACAGGCTGGCAGGTTGGAATCCATGATCTTGTGCCCAACAGTCCAACTGAACTACCAGAACACCTTACCCAGGAATGGCCAAGAACCGTCAGCTGCACCTTACCCAGGAACGGCCAAGAACCGCCGGCTGCATTGAGGAGGATTCATGGGGACCTTACAGGATGAAGCTACCCCCTGTGGGTTTCCAAGATTAAGTTTTGACAGGAATAGAAAGCCTCATTCCGCCCCCGCCCCTCCCAGCCAGGCCTGGCTGGTGGTTTTTGCACTGCTAATCTTGGGGTTAGCAGCCCACAGATAGCCAGCCCACGACACCCTCAGGGCACCTAGGAGTTGGCATGGACTGAATGAAAGTTCTGAGGAGAACGCGAGGGCCAGATTATAACCAAACATGAAAACACACCCACTGCCAGTGGCTGGATGTCGCCTCGGAGCCGGCCTGCGGAGGGTTTCCAAGATCTTTCAGGGGGCAGCGAGCCCGGTCCTCCTCCCACGAAGCAGCTGGTAGCTTTGAACAGTTGCTGGCCTGGTGGTCAATAGTCCAATGCCGAACGCAGCAAAGCTGCTTTGGGACAGCGCCTGGCTTTCACAAGGCGGGAGCATGCTACACTGTTGGCTCTGTTTGAGCCGGTGGGAGTTTGGACTGCGCTATGGGAAGGAGGCCTGTCGGCAGGCGAGGCTACAGGCCGAGGAGTGCAGTATCAGTCTTGCTTCCAGGGAGACAGGTGCAGTGGGGCTGGGAACTGTCCAGGGGAAGAAGTCAGTAGTTCTTGTGAGGTGGCACTTTGGTGGCAGTGAGGGAAAGGGAGCTGGCAGTTCCACGCACAGCCATGTCAACCAGTCTTCAGAGAGAAATCTGTGACGTGCTCAAACACCACATACCACTGGCAGCTTGCCGTTCAACGTCTCACCACCTGGCCAGCGGTGCCCAGGGTGCCTGGTTCTGCTTTGCTGCCTTCCTGGTGAAGGACTTGGGCAGGAGTCCGGGGTGGAGTGGAGTGCTCAGGCTCCACCAACTGCCCCCTTGCTGCCCCAGACCCCATGCCTCAGTGCCTCTCCCTGGCACCTGGCCCACCACCTCCAGCAAAAACACAAACC
>PVJH01032621.1:11382-22573 GCA_004026705.1 Nesogale talazaci | reverse complement strand
TCCTGTACAGAGCTATAGCCACAGAAATTCACAGGGGCAGTCTTCTCTGTCCAAAAGGGTCATTGTGTGTCAGCATCGATGACAGCAGTGTGTCTGGTGTTCGAGGTTGGGACAATTCCTATGGACTTTTGGGGGACTGAGCAAAGGGGAAACACTTCTTCCTGTCCTTTTAGGTCCCCATGCCTTTGAGCCAGCTGAGTCAGTGCTGAAAACATTTCTTGATTTGGGGGGAAAGTTTCATACAGGGTAAGCATAAGATTTTCAGAAGTACCAAATATTTAATGAATCCAAGTGCTTTCACCTCCAGGAGTGCACCGTGATTGGATTAAAAAACCAATCACTGTGGGAAATGAACACTGAGGGAAATATGACTAAGCCTGTATTCCCTAACATGACAGAGGGGATGCCGAAAGCTAGTCTTTCATGGTAGGACAGCCACCACTTTGGAAAGTTAGATGCAAAGTCCAACCAAGTACATTATCCTGAGTTAAATATCTTTGCCACCGATTTTTCCTTAAAGTAAGCACATGGTTGATTCTGTCTCCCTATTGAAACAGACATTCTAGTTATCTCCTCCCATCATGACATCCATCCTCCCCCATACTGTCCCCCAATGTAGATACTGGGTTTCCTCACCTGTGAGCTCAGGGATCTTATTGTGATTACCACCTACTTATGATGTACCTAACTCCTGCATATGCATGTCTTGTTGCTACCTATAAATGTCCCAAGACAATAAAGACTACCTCTCTCCTTTCCTATCTCCACATGGACCACCAAAAGGGGATGAGGTGAGCTTGCTACCATAAAACGTGTCTGACTCCTTTGTTTTATCTTCTCTCCTATCTTCTTTGATGTTACTAGAATCTTTATAGATCACGGCTGTACAATGGTGCCCACAGACCCTGTGGTTAGAGGTTGGTTTCCTCTGACAAACCACCCCTCCCACGGAGTTGACTGCAGCTGGTGGCAATCTCGGTGGCAGCGTGGGACTGAGTTTCAGATGTAGATCGCCAGGACTTTCTTACAGGGTCCTCTAGACTTGACCTTTGGCTTTTGGTGAGCAGCCATGAAAGGCTCATCAAAGACCTTGAAACATACCCCTGATTCTGGTTGTTTTATGGTCAATGCCATTGTCTGCTGTTATTTAACCAGCAGAGACATGCAGTCCTAGGAATCTGGATAAGAGCATTTGCACTTAAATGAAATTCTAGGACAAAACACTTTCAGCTTTCACATGGAAAAATATGAGAGTGAGAGGTGTGGCAAAGGTATTTTAATGGGCTTTGAATCTCGCTGTAAGGGTATGTGATAGGTATTCCCTCAATCATTAGGAAGCAAATCTCTAAAACCTGAATCTGTGGTTTCAGGTCAGAAAACTCTGGAGTGATGGGTTGTACGAGACGGGGAGTTTTTCTGATTGAATACTTCCCACTCTGAGGGATGAGGGTCTTTTTTGGGGGATTCTTTTTTTTTTTTTGGGGGGGGGGGCATCACTGCTCTCCGGTGGTGGGAGTAGGAGACTCAGCCCCACTGCTGGAATTGAACCTCCGTTCCAGTGGGCCGCAGTCCCGCATGCAACCACTATGCCACCGGGACTCAGCCTGAGGGTCTTTTTTTTTATGTCCTTGAGTTGGAGCTTAATAAGAACTCATGGCATGGTGCTACAAAGCAGAGCTGAGCAAACATGCTTTCAAAAATCTCCTTGTTAACACACTCATCCTGTAAGCCTGAAGAGATCGGGCGAATGCTTCCTGATCTCATTGGGTCAAGATGCTCTGGCTTTATAAACATTTCTTTTAAGTAGTTTCTAACAGGTATTTTTCAGGTAATAATATCATGAGATGTCACTTATCCATCACCCAGCTGTTACACTTTACCCACATTCAGTCAATGTTGCATTTATCCTTGCTGTGTGTATGTGGGGCGGGGCGGGGGATGGGGAATGGGAAGGGGGTGGAGGGAAGGGATTTTCAAGCAGATCCAAGGTGACTTAGATGCTCCAAAAGAGATCTCTAAAATATTAGGACCTGAAAACCAGCAAACAAATAAACAAAAATTAACAGCACCCTGGGAATCCCACCCAACCAAATGAACCATCAACTGTGATATTGTCTAACATACAGTACACTGTCAGTTTTTTCCAATTGTCTCAAAGGGTCTTTTATCATTTGGTTTGATCAATTGACGATGTAAACATAGTCTCCACATTTGTTTGTGGCTGATAGGTCTCTCGCATCTCTCTCTGTCTCAGTCTTTTACATTAAAATCTTTTTGTTATTACTATGTAAAATTTTGGACAAATACAAATGTAGAGACAATATTAAAGTCCCATGGGTTCATCACCCATCTTCAATAGTTACTGATCACGCAGATGAACTTATTTCATCTATATCCGCCTTTCCAACTTCTGCCACCACCCTGATAGATGATTTTTTAAAAAATTATTGACCTGGGGTTATTTTAAAGATAACTGATTCTGTATGTATCCTTAAGAGAAAAAGTCTCTTTTTAAAAAAAATCACCAGTTTTGGGTTGTTGTTCCATCTACAAACATAAGTAACCGTGGCTTTAGTGTTACCAGAGAAGTTCACCTCTCCCTGATTCTCCCATGCATGACCTGCTGCCACTTATTGGTTTGAGCCAAGATCAAGGTTTCCCATGTTCCTTACATTCTCCCCAGATCCCTTTCTTGAGAAATTTATTTATCAATGGACTTGACCCATGTGTCCTGCTGACATTGCTGTCCAGTGCTCATACCCATATTTTGGTGTTGTTGGTTGTCATCACGTCCTCTCTGACTCATCTACAGCATCATCATCAACAACAACAACAACAACAGAAAGATGCTTTTTGAAGCCGAGCTGTCCTCCTGTTCAAGTGCAGCGTGTCTGAGTTCCATAGTCCCCTTCCAACCCAGGGGCTCATCTTTCAGCACTGGAGCGAACAGTATTCTCTTGCGATCTACCAGGTTTTATTGAAGAGCTTCTGGAAGTAGATCGACAGATCTTTCTGCCTAGTCTGTCTTAGTTTGGAAGTTCCACTGACACCTGCCCACCCTGCTGGTATTTCAAACACAGGTGGCATTGTGGCAGGCTAGAAGTCACCCAAGAATGACCAACTGTTAGACAGAGGTGGAACAGTTCTAGAGAGATGGAAAATGATGGTTTTTCTAATCCCACCATTGCTTCTGCTTTCACCAGCTGTGTTTCTTTCATAAACAAGAGATTTCCCACATCAACTACTTACCTGCCCTAAAATCTAGTTTATACAGAGAGGGTCAAGCCAGTTCTTTCCCTTTTGTTCACCAATTGTCAGAAGAAGTTGGTGCCTAGCAACCCCCATTATATGTGCTTCTGGGTTTGGATACCATGGTTGGTATATTTCATTCTAGTATTTTTACTATGTTTTTGATGTTCTAATGGACTCAGGTGTGACCAGAGGGAACCCCATCAAGTTAGCTTCTGTATTCTTTTGACCTGACTCCAGGGGTTGTTGATAGTAGTCTGGTTTGGGGGTTTAAAAGGATGCTGAGGCAATCATGTAATCGTGTGTCAATTTCAGGGTTGAGAGTGTAGGGGTGGAGTCTAGCCTGTCAATCTGGAGAGAGGCATTGGGACCTCTGTGTGGGCATGGCTTTCTCATGAGAATTCTGGGAAATCTGGATGTATTTCCCCCTTGGAGGGGAGAGACTTATGGCTGAGTCCCTTGGAGATGCTCTACTGACAAGACACAAGGTTGACTCCCTGTGAGACATCACGGAGGAAAAGTCACATGGGCTTACCCTGATGGAACCAGACCTCTGAAGCCAGAAATGCCACATGGAGACTCCTGCCAGTGCTGAGATGCTTGAGAAGTCACAGAAAACCCCCTACCAGAACTGAGATGCTTCTACTGCCACTGAATACACAAGACTGCACTCACTGGCCTGTGATTGTCCTGGTGTCATTGCATGTACCTTGTGAGTCTGACGAGGACTTATGAATTGGTATCAGACATATGGGCTAATATCGGACTTATGGACTTGGACTGGACTGGGTTAGGATGCTTTCTCAATGTTCCATTCCTCTTGTATATAAACCTCTTCCTTATATACATAGGCATGTTTATAAATTTGTTTCTCTAGTCTACCCGGACTAACACAGATGCTATAGCCTTATCTCCAGTCATTTCTACCCCAGATTCTGAATTATTCATTTCTCCAAGGAGTCTTGGTGTTTTAGAAATGGTATTTAAAAACTACATCTAACACTAGAGTTGTTAGTTGCTGCTACGTTGTCCTTGCTTCTAGGTCTGATGAATACAATCCAGGGTTTGAAGATGGCATTTGGATGGGATGCAAGCTTCTCTTACTGTTGTCGTTAGGTTCTGTGGAGCCCATTACAAGTCAGTGTGACCCCATATGAGAACAGAAGTGCCTGTAAGGTTTCCTAGGCTGTAATAGCCCCGTCTTTTTCTCAAGGAGCCACTGGGCAGTTTCAAAATGCCAGCCTTTTGGTTAGGTGTCCAGCAGGCAACCATGAAGCCCTTAGACCCCCTTATCTCTTACCATACCCACTGTCTTCCTAGTGGCCCCATAGGACAGACTAGAACTGTTCCTCTGGGTTTCCAAGACTGTAACTCTTTAAAGGAGAAGAAAACTTCATCTTTCTCCTTTGGAGTAGCTGGTGGCCTCGAACTGCTGAACTTGCAGTTAGCAGCCTGGTGAGTAACCCACTATGCTACCAGAACTCTAAAGGCCCAAGAGTAAACCAAAAGCATTGTGGTCAAGTGGGATCTGACCCCTAGCCCCCACTCTCTCCTGAAGCAGGCACTCAAACAGCTGCTAGGCTCAAGCAGAGCACGCTGCCACCTATTTGTCAGCTTCTGGCCCGGTGGTGCCGTGAGTGTTGCAGTGATGCCGGGAGCCTGCCTCCAATATTTCAAACACCAACAGAGTCTCCAGGTTTCAGTAGAGTTTCGGGACTAAGATAGAGGAGGAAACAAAGCCTGGTGCTTATTTCTGAAAATCAGCCCATGGGAACCCTATAGGTGATGGGTCACAACAGACGCTGCCCGACAGAGAGCAGGAAGATGGGCCCCCTAGGTGGGAAGGCACTCAAAGTACAGTGACTGCAACAATCAACTCACACCCAGCCACTGTGGGGAGGATGGTGGGGGCTGGCCTGCCCTTTGCTCTGTGCCCCTGGTTATAACAGAGGGCAAACAGTAGTGGACAGGGTGCATCCAATGGCCACAATAGATTTTTGAGTCAATATCTTCTTCACTCATCCCCTGCCTGCCCATCACTTTCTGATAGTCATTTGGCTTCCCTCTATGTAGGGGCCCTGTCGGCATAGTGGCTTTACCTATTGAGATGTTACCTGTAAGACTGGTAGGTTAAAGCCACCAGGCTTTCCATGGGAGAAAAATGAGATGTGTGGACTCCTAGAAAGAAGTACAATGTCAGAAAATCACAAGGGCAGTTCCAGACCTAAAGTATAGCCACAAGTCTTATGGGATAGCTATAAGGGACCCAGGTAGAGCAGAGGGGTATGAATTTGGGCTGATAGTGAATAAATCAGCAGTTTAAGCCCATCAGCCTCTCCGTGAGAGAAAGCAGTCTCTCTGCCACCCCTAAAGATCTATAGTGGATTGTGGATTGGAATTGACTCTTTGGGAATGAGCTAGCTCTTGGCTTTATGGGCTGATCTACACATCTGAGAGGGTGGACACAGTTCCACCTGCTAAGCAGTTACGTTTCTGGTGGTAATGGATGATCTACAGCCACTGGGATTCACACATCTGTTTCCCTTGACTTTGATCAGTGTAGTCACCCTGTGGGATCTGATTGACTGGGCGCACTGGATGCACAATATCTAGACAGGCTCGGCTTGAGCTCTGGGTTAAAGGGAGGTAGGTGGGGCTGTCTAGAGAAACAAACCAGTGACACACATAAGTCTGGGAAAGAGTTTCATATCAAGGAGGCAGCCTAACCCCGCTCAACTCATGTTCACAAGCCTGGTGCGAATCAGGGCCCTCTTTGGAGGCACGTAGCTGCAGGCCAATGGCAAAGAAACATGACAAGCTGAGAAGGCAGTGGGTGAGGAGTCACGTGGATGCAAACATGGTCACATAGACGGAAACATGGCGAAGCACTGGCAGCGCTCAGGGTCAGGAAGCCCACGTGAGGCAGGCACAGAGTCCCAGCAGGGCTGACGAGGAAGGGCCAGAAGAGAGGGAGGGGTCCCCAGTGAGCGTCTCTCCTCTCAGAAGGCCATACTTCTCAGGAAGCAGCATCAGGCTGTGCGACCTGATTATTAGGTAGAACTCCAGCCCCTTCCCATGTGCAAGTTGACATAACATTCAACCACCGCAAGAACCCTACCAAGGCCCCACTATCTTGCAAACCCCTGCCTGTGAAACCAACCTTGCTCTCCTTCTGAGAAAGCCCACCCTTCTCAACAAGGGAAGGCAGTCTAACCCTGTGTCAAATGGTGGGTGGTGCCTCAGCTTCCTTTTCTTGGTTTCCAATCACTTGAGTCTGTTTCTGTTTGATTTTGGTAGGCCCTCCATGTTTCAATCTCACCCCCAGACTTCTCTCTATGCCACTTACCAGTTCCAAGTGCCCTCTTCACTCTTTGGCTCTCGGCTTACTCAGTGGATCACTTCTCGGGGAGTCAGAGGAGGAAATGTATGGGCTTCTCTCCCAGACTCCCAGAGCACCACAGTGTGTCATGGAACGCTTCCTCGTGTGAGGCTTCATTTACGTGGAAAAATAGGGACCGCCTTGGTTGTGCCCGCCGTGGTGTCATTCTCTGGGCCTGCCATATGGCAGCCTGGCACAACCGTGGTGCCAGTTATCAGCATCTGGGATGCATGACGAACAGCTCCCCAGGGAGAGCCCTGAATGCCGTCTGCTGGGAAACCAACTTGCCACCGGCCACAGGGAGATTTCTTGCGCAACCCCAAAGTTCAAACCCATTGCCCCGTGTTGCAGAGAGAACCTCCTTTGGGTTTTCTTGTGATCGCCATGGAAGAAGTCACTTATTCATCTTTTTGCTTCCAGTTGCCTTTCTGCCAGCTAGCGAGTGCTGTTGAGCCAGCTCCGAGTCCGGGCGCCCTTATGCACAATGGAGAGATAGGAGGCCCGGCCCTGCGTGATCTTCATGACGGATAGCAGGTGAGGGTCCAGTGTTGGAGCTCTGCGGCCGATCCATCCCCGTCACGCTCCCTGGCCATCACTAGGCCCTCTATTCCCCCAAACCTGGCCTTCTCTTGTAACACCTGATCCTTCCTGATGTCATGCCCAAAGCAAGGTGTGTTGTGCTCCACACAAACTCTGGCTAAGTTTCAGAAGCAGATCGCCAGGCTTTTCTTCCATGCCTACAAGCACCCAGGAAACCTGTTCGCCATGAGTGACCCTACTGGTATTAACAATATTGGTGGCAGACCTTCTAGCCCCACAGCAACACACAGCGCACAAGCCTCCGCAGGTGATCGGTGACTGCGCAGGAGATGCCTGAGCTGGAATCGAACCCAGGCCTCTGTGTTAGGCCCAGGTTGACTAGAGAAACAAATTCATAGACACGCATAGGTGTCTAGGAATGAGTTTCACATAAAAGAGCAATTGCATTTTGAGAAAACATCCAGCCCCGTCCAGATCAGGCTCATAAGTTCAACATTAGTCCGTATGTCCTCTTCAGAGTGAAATTTCTCTTCAGACGCATGCAACACATGCGATGGCACCAAATGCAGGGAGGTGACAGGCCAGGGGGTGGAAAGTCTTGTGGATCCAGTGGTGGCGGAAGCACCTCAGCACTGACATGAATCTTCATGTGAGTTCTCCAGCTCCAAGGCTCTGGCCGCATCAGTGTAGCTAGGTGTGACTTGTCAGCAGGAATGTGAAACAAAGAGTGGGTGTCTGGACTCCAGGGAGCTAATTTATCTTCATGGCACTCCTAAATGAGGTCATCAAGCTGCGATCTCATGGACAGGCTAAACTGTACCCCTTCAATCTTAATAGTCTCAAGTTGATGCCAGATTATGTAACTACCACAGTCTCCCACATGGAAGGCAGAATTTCTCCCACTGAACCACCACAGTCCCTCCAGCCTTTATATAAGTAGTTGTGTGCCTTCAAGATGATTCTGACACATAACGACTCTTACAGCATTGTAGAAGTGCACCCCCGCCCCCGTCCCAGAAATCTCTGAAAGTTTCACATGCTGCAAACTCTACAGGAGATCATATTTTTATGACAGTTTGTACCTGGATGAAAGTATGGTGGTTGGAATGCAACCTAACAATCACAGTGCCTTTTGTAAGAGTCATGCTGGAAATCTCTTTCTCTCTCTCTCTCTCTCTCTCTCTCTCTCTCTCTCTCTCTCTCTGTCTCTCTCTCTCTCTCTCTGCCTTCCACATTGTTTGGATTTGTTATCTGCCCACAGAGGTGGCCTGTGACCTGTCAGAGCCCTGCCATGTTCCCTTGGATCTTGGATCCATATGAGCCTGCTCCTACCAGCCTGTATTTGCCCAGCTTCTGGCTTTAACTTCTGTGCTATGGGCCTGCAGCGGTGTGAATCTGGCTGCCATTCGTTGAAGGAGGACACCTTCTCCATATAAATAGTGTCCCTGGTTTTGTTTCTCTGAACACCTCAGCCTAGTACACTGGTTTATTTCCTCCAACCGGGTCTCCAGGGATTTCAACCACCAACCTTTTAGTTAGCAATGGAGCGCTTAACTGCGGTGTCATCAATGCTGACTTAAAGCCAGCGACCCTAGGGGCAGGGTGGAAGTGCTTCTGTGGGTTTCTGAGACTGTGACTTCACGAGGGCAGAGAGCCTGGGAGTTCTCTCACCGAGCCAGCTGCTGGTTCGCATTGGCAAACCCTGTGGTTGGGAGACCAGCACCACCAGGGCTCACCCCTTTCTATGTATATTAGTACACATACACACGTGAATCCTCAGGCTGGAGCCCTGTGAGTCTTGGCAAGTCATCATTGAAGGAACCCGGGGGAGCGATTCGGCCTGTTCTTTGCCAGTCTTGTCAGAGGCTGAACTCGAAGCCTCTTTGTAAGGTGCCCCGATGTCCCGCTTTTTAACAATTTGTCCCGGGCCCCGCGGCGTTTTAAAATGAAATAAATATATTACAATGCTATTTTTGTATTCTATGAACATTTTTGTTGTTCCATATAGACCAAAATTTTAATTAAGAAAAACCCCCTCCCCCAGGTCAATGGTGTCCTGCTTAAAATCTGGTCACTTTATAAGGAGCCCTGGCGAGGCTGTGGCATACACCCTGGGCTGATGACCTAAAGTCAGGAGTTCAAACCCACTAGCAGCTGCTCAGGAGAACTCTAAGGCAGTCTGCTCCTGTAAAGATTTCCAGCTAGAGGAAACCTGGGGGCCCATTCTGCTCTGTCCCACGGGGCCTCCATGGGCCAGAAAAGACTCCAAGGCCATGGGTTTCTCCTTGTTGGTTGAGGAGGAAAGATAACTCTGACAAGTGTTTTCACGTTCTTTGGGAAACGTCCCTCCCTCCTCCTGCCTTCCTTCCTTATCAGAGCGAAGCAATCCTCCCGTCTTCCACGGGGATGTCTGTCTGCATGAGCACCATTGCTGTGCCATCCCGGAACCTTAGCTTCTCTCCATTTCTTGTTTATTTTTTCGAAGCCCCAGGATGAGATCAGGGCAGAGGTTTGCAGCCCAGCTGTGGGTGGCACTGGAGCCGAGTGTGTGAAAGTGCTGTTCAGATATTTTGGCAACAAGGAAATCCCACATGTATTTTGCCTCAAGCACTTTAACACTTCTTTTAAAAAATATGCCTGTAGTTTAGAGTGAAATCTAATCTCTAAACCCTTAATTACTTTAAACTTTACTCATTCAAATTGTGTTTTGTAAAAAGTGATATTGTTCCGAGAAACCTGTAAGGCATTAAAAATCCAACTCCCTCTATTTTCCCCTGTCAGAAAGCAAAGAAGGGTTGCCAAGAATAAATGAAGTCTTACAACCACTTTGTAAAACTGCTGGCATTGTTTCTCAAAATCAAGCATTCACAGAACCTAGGACCCAGCACTTTCATTCCTTGGAATACACTCAACTGAAACTCAAGCAGAGATATGCACTCAAATGACAGATATTAGAATCTTCCTAGTAGCACAGTTTGTAAGAACCCCCAATTGGATTTGGAACACATCCAAATTTTACACACACACACACACACACACACACACACACACACCAATCTCACTGCCCTTCAATCAAGCTGACCTACAGCAATAGCAATCTTATACAACAGGGTAGAACTGCCCCTGTGGGTTTTTGAGGCTGTCACTCTTCACCAGACTAGAAAACTCTGCCTTTCTCCCAGTGCCTGCCAGTCCCAGGAGTCGTCATCAGAATGCGGACCTTGGATTCTTTCAACTTTGCATCCACCAACCTGGGATCTTCCGCCTGGTTCTTCAGCCCCCACAGCTAGATGAGTCAGAAGGAACCTCTAGCTTAGTGGTTCTCAACCTTCCTAAGACTGAGACCCTTTCATCCAGTTCCTCAGGTTGTCGTAATCACTGACCATAAAATTATTTTTGCTGCTGCTTCATAACTGTAATTTTGCTGCTGTTATGAATTGTAATGTAAATATCTGGCATGCGGCATGTATTTTCATTGTTACAAGTTGAACATAAAGCATATTGATTAATCACAAAACAATATATAATTGTATATTGTGAAATATTTTTATGTTTTCTGATGGTCTTAAGCAACCCCTGTGAAAGAGTCTTCAACCCCCAAAGGGGTCTCAACCCACAGGTTAAGAACTGCTACTCTAGCTTAACATCTCACTCCTGAACTTGAATCGGACTGGATTTACCTGCTACTACAACTGTGTGATACATATTTCTATTAATATATACATAAAACCCAGCTTAACACACCGTGATATTTTCAGTTGTCTCTTATTCACATGAAAGTTGGAGAATAATGAAACCAAAGGAAAATCCATACGTTTGAAATTATGGTACTGGCAAAGAATATTTGAAGTATCCTGGACTTGCAGGAGAATAAATGAAAGTGCCATGGAGTAGTTACAGTCAGAATGCCCCATAGAATGGAGATAGAAAGACTTCATCTCATGTCCTTGGGACATGCTGTCAGGAGAGACTGGTCCCTGGAAAGGACATCATGTTTGATAACTTGAAGGCCGGGGGGGCGGG
>PVJH01032621.1:0-11282 GCA_004026705.1 Nesogale talazaci | reverse complement strand
GTGTTGATTCCGACTCATCACAGCCCCACAGGGCAGGGTAGAAAAGTACAGCCGCATGGGGTTTCCCAGGTTGTAATCTTCGACAGGTGTTGTTGTGAGGTAAGCACTGGTCTGTTAGCTGAAAGACCGTCTAGTCAAATTCCTAGATGCTTCCAGAGAGCCCTTCAGACGCCCCATACAGGGGTCGTTATGAGGTGGAGGCAGCTTGCTGGCAGAGGGTTTGCCTGGGTTTCTTGTTACTGAAGTCAACCGCCACACCTTTCTCGGTGGAGCTGCTGTCCACACCACAGAGCTTTCTGTTAGCAGCTGAGTGCTTCGCCACTGAGCCACTACAGTCGGACACACGCAAAAGCACATCGGAGGGGCTTCCAAAAGTGAGTGGGGGGAACTCCCTTAACTTTCATTCCATTTTTCCAAGAGCCTTTCGAACCCCCCAGGCAGTATATAACTCCACATTTATGTAAAGTAGAAGACACCACCGAAGGGAACTAGGACAGTGTGCTTGTCGATGGGGAGTCACCTTTGGAGGAAGAGGAGGAATGCTGACAGTAGGTGTGTGGGAAGTGCAGGTGGGTGCTGGCTAAAGCCCTGTTCTTGACCCGCTTACGCATCGGGAACCCTTTCTCTTGGGGCTTCCCACCTTTGGTTAGAACACTTGTCGGTAAATGAGATCTAAAAAGTAAGCTGCAGCATCAACAACCGCAAACCAGTCTCAGCCCCCCCGAGCGTTAATATTTTACACAAGAAAGGTAAAGACGCAAATTCCTTTTGTCTCCATCTCAGCCCCTCTGCTTCATCTAATTAGAAGGCACCTTCCCTTAGGAAGCACACGATGGTGTACTCTAATCATTGGTGTGCTCAGAAGGAACACAATAAACACCAAGATAGTCATTTATCCAGAAAAAAAGGAATTTAATCAATTGGGGGGGGGGGCAGCTCCACAGCCTAATAGGTCCTGGAGGGCTGGTGTGTAATGGAGGGGTAAATTAAAGAAACAGCATGCAAGGACTCGCCTCTTCCTTGACTAGTAAAACTAGAGGCGGGGGGTGGGAGGGGGCACATGTATTCTCTCACAAACTTATATAATCTCAAGCATGCAAACCTCTTCATACACATACATAACAAGAAGGGGCTGTATTAGAGGCATACATGTAACAGAAAAGGGGACATTCCAAGGGCATGATGTAACAGAAAGAGAAGATATTAGGGTCATACCTTGACAGGAAGGCACATATGTCACAAGATGGCAGGTTCTCCAGTTAAGATGTCAGCTTAAACTTGGTCGTCTCTGAGCTGACTTAACCTTACGTGTCTCTGAGCTCTTCGCTAAGAGAATAATCTACGATCCTTAGCAGAAGGCAGTGGGACAGACAATAAATAGGGTCTGATTGTTCTCAATGGCTCCCTTCAGGCAGATAGCCAGCAAGAGCAGAGTGAGCAACCCTGTGCTTGCAAGCAGCCCCTTAAAATGGGTGTTATTCTAGGGGGATATTGTGGGGAACTGCTTTAGTTAGGAGAATGTGACTGGGATGCATCTTTAACCTCTCTCCATGAGACCGAATTTGTCCCCATATACTGTCTCTCTGGTTATCAGTTTCCCACAGATTTGACCCCTGAGTAGAGAGTAAATAAAAATTTTCATAACCATCTGGCATGGAGTCAACTCCAACCCATGGCAAGGCGAATCCAAGTGCTATCAAAGTAGAATTCCCTAGGACCTCAATATTTAAAATTTTAGAAGTAGATTGCCAGGCCTTTCCTCTGAGTTGCTTCTGCATGGACTTGGACTAACAGCCTTTTGGGGTCTGGAACTGTGTTTGCACTACCCAGGGATTCCACGCTTTTCATAGCTCTCTTTAAAGATGAACTTCATTTTTCTTAAAATTCATTTTAAAAATTATCTTTTGATAGTGCATCTCTTTCCTGGTGCAATTGTTTTTCTGAATCATGACATATGTTGGAATGCAAATATATATCTAGAAAATTTCCAAATCTTTTTTTTCTTCATGTATTTCAGTTTTCTTGTGGATGAGTTACATGCTGCTGCTGAGTATTGAATGGTGGGGGGATTAAAATCCTCACAGAGCCCCTCGGTCTCTGATCTGGGCCATGGATACCAAAGTGGCCTAAGCAGTAATACCACACTAAGTGCTTTTGTGGTCCTTAAGGGGGAACTTGTGATTTATTAGTTTTGAACCCAGTTTTCAAGGTTTTCCAACCACACAACCCGTGGCAGAGGCATTCTAGGTGTGGTGTCAGCGTTGAAAGGAGGTAGAGAGAAGAAAGTAGAGGCACCTTACTGACTTCCAGATCAAGATTTGGACTAGCTACTCTTTTGTGTGAGCATTTCCTGAAAACCCATTTCAGGGCAGGTGGGTAATAAAGAAATAATCTGTTTCGTCTGTGTCTTCTTGAATGCCATCAAGCACGATGCACCAGAAAACCCAATAGTGGCTGTCAAATTTTTTGAGGCTTGAGGGGAGCTTGTGTGCCACAGTAAAAGTGGGATCGGCACGGTTTCCCAATACAAACCCAAACTGACCTGCATTTTGCTAAGTGTATGACCTGGTGTTGTATTTCATATTGCTGTACCATCCTCTGCACATAGGCATTCTGTACGCCATTATTCTTCCTTTCTGTTTTGATGTTATTATTCACAGATTGTCATGTCTGATTCCTCGCTTTCAGTTTTGCAGCTTTATTCTACTTGTCAAATCAAGGTTGGTGGCGGCTGGCCATTCTGAGTGTGACTGTCGTTCATCTCAGGTGGTGGTTGTTAGTTGTCTGTCTGAATGACTACCCCTTTTAATATTTCTGGTAAGGATGGCCTGGTGTTTTACAAACTCCCTCAATTTCTGCTTCTCTGAGAATGTTTTAATTTCATCACCATATTTGAAAGACAATTTTGGTTGGTGATGATTGTCTTCCAGGGTTTTGGATATGCCACTCCATTGCCTTTTGTCTACGTGATTTCTACTGAGAAATCAAAGCTTAGTCTTACTGGTGCCCTTCTCCAGGTAGATTTTATTTAGCAAGAGCTTGCCCCAGAATTATTCCTTTCCCCTCAGTTTTGGAGTTCAATTTTATTACATCTTCTGTCTTTTCGATATGAGATTTGTTGACCATTTTGGGCGGAACCCTGTTCATCTTTCATGGTATTAGGGGAAATTTCTGTCAATAAATGAATTAGTCACTCAAATTTTAAATAGTTGTTGGTAGATTCAGACTTTCCATTTCTTGTTAGGTCACTTTTTGCAAGGTATACAGCCCCCTGTACAATTACCCACCTCATGATTAGCAAGTTACAGGTCAATTTGGGAGTAACTGTCTAGAAAATTAATAAGTCTACTCACCAAAGTAAAGAGGAAGAAAATCAAATTAACTCAGAAGCCACAAAATCGTAAAGGAAATGAAAAGAAAATCAAGAAACAAAATTAGAGCCTGAAATTTGCTTGCACTTTCCTACCTTGATTATTTCCCTCAATTGGTCTTCCCAGAGACTTTTGTATTTTGTCTTTAAATGAACAACTTTTGGTTTTGTCGATCATCTTTATAGTTTTAGATTTTATTTATTTATTTATTTATTTATTTATTTATTTATTTTTAGGCATCACTGCCCTGGTGGTGGGTAGGAGGCCCAGCCTTTGCTCCTGGGAGCTGGAATCGAACCTCCATCCCAGTGGGCCGCAGTCCCGCGCACAACCACTACGCCACCGGGGCTCAGCCCAGTTTTAGATTTTAATAATGATGTGCTTATATTTATTTTAATTTTCTTCTACGTTCTTATTTATTTATCATTGGTTTCTTTCTAAATATTTAAATTGAATAATTAATTCACTAAAATGTTGTACCTTTTGTTTACAATTCATGACTTTTATAGGTATGATTTCACTATGCTTTGTTTCTAAATATATTTTTAAAAATACCCATCATAGTTTCTTTTTAAATCTAGGGTATACTTATAATAATTTTTTAATTGTCAAATTTATAGGGGAAAGGTCTACCCTTTTCCTGTTGGTTTCTATTTTCAGTGCATTGAAAAAGCATGGTCTGTATGAATTCACTCCTTTGGAATTTGCTGTGATTTCCTTTGTCGAGTTTCTAAATGTTCTCTGTGAGCTGATAAAGAATACATATTTTTTTATTTTGTTGGGTGATGATTCTTACTAAATACATACTATTATTTGTAAATATCATATGCTGTTTTTACTATAAAATACTCCTGTTGTTTCCAAAAGAAGAGTGAGGGGGAAATAGCCTATCCTTCAGGGACCTCCCTTTAATTGGAAAGGGAGAGTCATCAAAGCAGAATCTGAGCAAGAGACTGGGAATCCCAGGGACTCCAGGCAGGCATAGGCCTGGAAAAGTAGCTCCCTCTCTGACTCCTAACCTGTGGGGGCTGCTAGTGGAGGCCCGCTGTGCACGCTCAGAATTGCCAACCCCAGGTTCTTCTGTGTGAGTGCCGGTGAGTGGTGAGTGCACTCCTGGTGAGCTGACTGATGACTGGGGAGGCAGCTCTCCACAGACAGCAGTGATCCTCACCTGGCTCACTGGGCCCTTCTCAGTTCAGATATTGCTACTTCCCCGATGCTCAGGGGACTCTTGAACTTGAGATATTATCTGAGATGGGCTGGATGCGGATTAGATTAACAGGCATTGAACATTGATTCGGTCTGGGCTAAGGGTTGTTGACCTTTAAACCTAAGGATTTCTAGAACAGGGCTTGGTCTTTACCTTGACCTGCCTTCTCCTCAGTTCCATGGAATCCAGAAAAATATGTCTCCATTAGCACCAGGAATGTGTGTATGTGTCTGTGTGTACGGATGTCTATCTACTTTCTTCTGGTCTTGTCAGAGGAGCCCTGGTGGGGTCGTGTTTGCACATTGGGATGTTAACCGTAAGGTCAGCAGTTTGAAACCATTAGTCGCTTAGCAGGAGAAAGGCAGGACTTTCTACTCCCACAGAGAGTGACAATCTCAGAAAGCCACAGGGGCCGTTCTGTCCTGTCCTACAGAGTGGCTATGAGTGGACATAGACTCCACGGCAGTGAGTGAACAGACGAGTGAGTCTTGTCAGGGACCCTGGTAGTGCTGTGATTGAAGGACTGGTCTGCTAACTACAGTTCAGCCTTTCAGACCCACCCACTGCCCCTTGGGAGAAAGAGCAGCTGTCTGCTCCCCAGAAAGACTCACAGCCTTGTAAACCCTAGGGAGCCGTGCTATTCTATCTTACAGAGTTGAAAGGGGTTGGAATCAAATTGGTGGCTGAGGGCTTTGTTTTGTTTTTAATCTTGCCAGTTTGTACCCTAGGATGTAAGCTTTTCCTCCTCCTTCACTACCGCTGCTTCCTTCTTCCGCAGGAGTGAGCTCATGAGCTTAATCTTCCCTTGATCTCTTTGTCTGTGTACTTGGACGTTCCTGAATGCCACTCCCCTGTTAGATTGCATCTTCTGTTTGGGGAACAAACTAGCTTCCTGACCCATCAGCCCTCAGCTTACCCCAAAGTGCTACCAAAGATTACTTTTATGTGTGTGTGCCATGAACTTCTCTGAAGGGATCTCAGTTGAAAAAACATTACTTTAACGTAATTGACAGACCCCAAGTTTTATGCTCTACCTTTCTATATTATCCTTCCTGTCATGTTTAGCTTCTTCAAAAGTCCTATGTCTTATTTGGAGAACCTGGCAGCATCCTGGGTTACAAGTTGATCGTCTAGCCACAAGGTCAGTGGTTTGAACTCACCAGTTGCTCCAATGGAGAAGGATGAGGCCGGGTGCTCCTGTAAAGAGTTAAAGTCTCACCGAAGCACAGTTCTACTCTGTTTTAGGATTGCTTGACTTGGATTTAAGTTGATGGCTGTGAGTTTCTGAGCCATGTTTTGGTTGTGGGTGAAAATTCAACCCGTCGCCATAAAGTTGTTTCCCACTCATAGCAGCCCTACAGGGCAGGTTTCCAAGACTAACTTTATGTGTAGAAAATCTCATTTTATCCTGCATGATTGTGGAAGGTAAAATGGGTGCATAAGAAAATGTGGTAAGACAGAGGATGGTGCCTGGCTATAAAAAGATACAGCATCTGGGCGCTTAAGGGCTTGAAGTTTAACAAGAGGCCATCTGGCAGAGAAGCAACAAGCTGACATGGAAGAAGCATACCAGTCTGTGTGATCATGAGGTGCAGATGAGACCAGGCGACAGGCTTCAGAAGACCCAAAACAAACAAACAAATCCATATTGTTGACAGCAGAGGGTTTCAGAGCAGACACCCAAAACCTATTTGTAGACAATGTGACAAGTTCTCACAGAAGGCTCACAAGGAAGGGATGAGTCAACCAGGGCGCAGTATAAGAACAATAAAACACACCATATTCCTCTGGTTCTTTGAGGCTTCCTCACCCTCCCACTATCACGACACCAGTCCTGCTTTTCACCGTGGACTAGACTGGAGCATGTGCACAGGTACAGATAAGAAATGAGCTCTCAGGGCTGAGCCCTGGTGGTGTAGTGGTTGTGCGCGGGACTGCGGCCCACTGGGATGGAGGTTCGATTCCAGCTCCACGGAGCAAAGGCCGGGCCTCCTACTCCCACCACCTGAGGGCAGTGATGCCCCCCCCCAAAAAAAAAAAAGAAAAAAAAGAAATGAGCTCTCTACACATGAAATCCAGGAACAGGAATGGGAGTAGAGATACAAAGGAGTTAGGGAGAAGGTGGGGAGAGGAGAGGAGGAAGGGGAAACTGATCCCAGTGAAGGACACATAACCACACAACTGCACCCCAGCCCCCAGGGACAAATAACCATACCTGTTATTTGGGGAAGGGATTATGAAAATAATTATAATTTATCAAGGGGTCACAAGGGGAGAGGGGGCAGAAAGTGAAAAAGAGGACCTGATATCAAAGGCTCACATAGACAGTGAATGTTTAGGAAAGAAGGATGGTAACATATGTATAAATGTTCTTGATACAGCTTTTTTTTGGGGGGGGGCATCACTGCCCTCTGGTGGGAGAAGGAGACCCAACCTTGCTCCAGGCGAGCTGCTGCTGGATTTGAAGTACCAACCCAGTGGGCCGCAGTCCTGCACACAACCACTACACCACCGGGACTCAGCCCGATACAGTTTTGTTAAAATAATTATAATAAAACTTAAAAAAGAGAAATAAAGGAAGTCTCATCTTTCTTCTTTGGAGAAGCTAGTGGTTTTGGAAAACTAACTTTAAGGTTAGCAGTCCAACTTCTAACGACCACCTTATCAGGGCTGTGGATAAAGAGAGCTGGGAACTAGGGGAAATAGGAGCAGGCAGGTGAGTGGGGTGGCAGCTGTGGCAGTGAGAGATTCTACAGGAGAAGGGTAACCAGGGCTAATGCCCACTTGATGGGGTTTGAAGCTAACGGTGCCATTTCTGTACATCTGGAGTGAGAGGGGAGGGCCCTGGGCCCTGCTGCTGCAGTGGGAGAAGATTCCTGCCTCTCCTAGCATTCCTCAGTGACTTGATGAGCTTCGTGGGTATTCACCTTTCCCATTCTTATTGAGGCCGGGACACAGCGCAGCTCCTGAGACAAAGACACCTGTGGAAACGTGAAAACCCCCAGATGACTTAGAGGGTCATTGTGAATCAGAATCGACTCAATAGTAGCACGTGTGTTTGGTGGTTTGCGATGTGATGTTGTTCTTTAACAATTTGTTGGTGAAAACGTGTTCGCAAGGGCCTGCTGGTACTGGCAATGCAGGAGAAACCAGCCTAGGTCATTTTTAGCTGCCTGTCTATAAATATCCAACATTCACATGCATTTCATATTTGTGGACTGGAATGCCTGTACTCTGGGCAGGGTTGCCATTCTGGCAAGTTTGAAAGACAGGAACGGTTAGGGCCACAGTTCTTAGAGCAATACAAAAGCATTGGAAGGCTCCTCACACTGAAATCGGTCTCTGGACTTGTTTTTGTCCGTGGGATGTTTACACATACTTACTCACTGTCATGCATTTGTCTCTTTGTGCTTCCATTGTGAATAATAGCCCCACCTGTATTGGAGGTTTGCCACACTGGGCACCATGCTAAGCGTTCTGTCCTTTTCCTTCTCATAGCTCTTCCTGCGAGGGCTCTTATCCCTGTCTCCATAAATCAAGAACCAGCCGACTGTGACTCGGGAAGCCCCCTTGTGTGTCAGAGAAGAACTGTGCTCCCTCAGGTTTCTGCAGCTGAGTTTTCAGGAACAGATCACCAGACCTTTCTTTAGAGGCACCTCCGGCTAACCATGACTCCTCAAATAAAGGAAGTAATAAAGAGAAAAGTTCTGTAACTTGGCCGGAACTTTCGAAGGAATAAGGGGAACCCAATTATCTGGCTCCGTAATAGCAACAGACAAACAGGAAGCAACAGACAAAGCCCACCCCACCCCACCCCCACTGACCCACAGCTTGGCAGGGGGCCTATAAGCCACCCTGGGGAAAAAAGGTGTGGCGATGTGCCTCTCTGAAGACTTGAATGGCTTGGGAAACCAGATGGGGCAGTTCGACTCTGTTCCACAGGGCAGTCGAGAGGTGGAATCCACTCGAAGGTGGTGCAGTTGGGTTTGGGGCTAGTCACTAAGCATGCTGCTCTTTAATGTATATTAGACACCAACGGAAAGCTGTTGCCAGAGAGCTGCTGCTTTCCCAGTGCTTCTGGGTAGAGTGGAACCTCCAAATTTTAGGTTCCCCGCTGAGTGCAAGCCTTCTGCACCACCGAGGGATCTCACACCAGGCTTACGGCCCCTACTTCCCGGACCCCCCGCCAGAAGTCACTGAATGTCCCTTCCTGGTGCTTCTCCCCTCCCCTTACAAAGGTACCCCCCTTCCCCCAGGAGCTGGTGCCTTCTGCCGCCATCCATCCACGTCAAGAGAAGCAGGGCTGTGCCTGTGCAGCGTCTCCTTGGGGACAGGACCGCAAGGGATTGTGCCCAGGACTGTACGACCTCAAAGGGCAAAATGCCAAAAATAATGCATTCATGGGCCATCATCGTATGTCTCAATTGTACAGATGTCTCCAAACGCAAGACATTTGGGAGGCTTCCAAACATGCAGATATTTCGTGCCACGTAATGAAAACAGCCAGATAATTTAACCTTTCATCCTCCCCCTCACACCCCCCCCCAAATTTTGACATCATTTAGAGTGGACATAACTGAAAAAATAGGATTAAATAAAACCTCATGGTTGGTTTAGATCATAGCATGTCATTGGCAATTGAAGACAGAAGAAAATAAATTTTATTACCAAACGTAGTAAAATAGTTCCTCTAAAACTTTTAGTTACTTAGCAAAAGCATCACTCTCATGATTAGCAATTCAGTCTCAGCAAAGATTCTGAATTTTTGACCTTAATAATCTTTGCTTATTAAAAATATATATATTATGTACACACATATATTAATATTATATATTTCAAATACACATATACCATATGTGCAAATATTTATTTTGGATTCACACTGTATGAAAACTATATATATAATACATGTGAATTTTAGATATGAATAAATTTGTCAATACAGTTTCATATAATAATGTAAAGTATATTCACACAAATTTTTAAAAAATCACTTCTTACTCATTTTCCTTAGATACGTAATCATTAAATGACCACTAAAAGACCAGGATTGAGAATATTTACAGAAAATGCAAGGGCTTTATTACAAGAACAACTTCATATATGTTTCAAGTATTAAGCCACATATATATAAATTAAAATGAAAGGGTAAAGATAATGATAGCAATTGGTAGACAATGTTGAATTAGTCCTGAAGAAATAATAAGATGCATTTATATATATATTAAAGATTTTTAAGTACAGTAATCCTCAGATTGCTGGTGACGAAGAAAACTGGTCCAGACTTCCTCGCACTCATTTAGGGATCTGTTTCCAAGAGCCTTACAAATAGGCACATGCTACGCCCAGCAAAGAAACGGACTTGACGCGCACAGTAAAGGGGTTTGGGCGGTCGAGCAGATGATTTAGAGGCTAGCTATTGGTAAAAGGGGAGGCCTTCATCCGTAGACAACAGAGGGGAATGGTCAGTGCCCTGTAATGGGACTGTCCACTCTTGCCAATGGGAAGCTTCATGGAGAAGGAGAACATTTGCGTGATCAAATGCAGTAGGCACTACCCTGTCCTCACCTTACTGGATCTCTCAGCTGCAGGTTCCATGGTTGGCCACGCCCTCCTTCCCAAAGTTTCCCACCCTTCCCTGCTTCCCCGCACCCCCTCTCTAGTCATTCCTTGTTGACCTCACTGCCTATCTTTTCCTTCCTCAATTCAGCCTAGGGTAACACACCCTTTAATATCACTGTAGCCTGTTCACCGTCCTAAATCTCCGACTCCAATTTCTGTATAGCTGCATTCTTCCCTGGCTTCTGTGCGTCTTTATCTCAAACATGCCCAACATTCTCCTCTAAAGCTGTTTCTCTCACTCCCTTCTTAATAATAAATAGTACCACCATCTGTCCAGTGGTTCCAAGTGGACCCGCATCCTTCCCTTTATTTCATTAGGAGATGAAGGAACGGGAATGTACATCTAGCAATACACACGGAGTCTCCAGGAATCAGAATTGACACAAGAATTATAGTCACCTATTATCACTGCCACGCACAGAGAATAGCCACACTCCCTCTGTCCATGTATATGATCTTGACCCTGAGCCATGCTGCCATTGTCCCTTACTGGGACTCATAAAGAAGCAG
Source organism: Nesogale talazaci (assembly GCA_004026705.1). Taxonomy (NCBI): domain Eukaryota; kingdom Metazoa; phylum Chordata; class Mammalia; order Afrosoricida; family Tenrecidae; genus Nesogale; species Nesogale talazaci. The sequence continues at coordinate 569 of PVJH01032621.1, read as the reverse complement.
ATGGATGTTGTCCTGTCCAACCCATGTGTAACCAGAGTTCTAAAAAGCAAATGTTGAATGATGACCGCTGTGTATTCTTCCCATGTATGGCAGCACCCCAAGATTCCTGATCCCTGATGCAGACCCCCTCCCGTTGAGCATGAGTGAGCTTGATCAAGATAAGAAGTCATTCAAATTCAAACCCTAAAAAAAAAAAAAAATCAAGCCCTGCCATGAAGTCAATTCTGACTCTGATCAACCCTATGTCCCTGAGTCTGTAGCTTTTGATGAGCAGACAGTCTCAGCTTTTTCCCACAGAGTGGCTGAGGTGTTTGAATTGCTGACTTTTGTGGATAACAGGCCAACACTTACTCATGGCACCAGAGAGTCTTTTGAAGGAGGACCCAGCCATCTGAGACAGAAATAAAAGTAGATAAGTTCAAAGAGGTAGCATAGCGTATGCTCTTTGAAATCACCGAACATACTGCCATCAACTCAATGATGACTCGGAGTGACTCTACAGGACAGGATAGAGATTGACTCTGGTGAGTGTCTGAGACCATAACTCTTTATAGGAGTAGAAAGCCTAG
>PVJH01032620.1:8912-22582 GCA_004026705.1 Nesogale talazaci | reverse complement strand
GGAAGGCGAGAGTGGTCATGATTCTTAGCAGTGTGTTGTGTTGCAGCGGGGTGGGGGGGGTGGGGTGGGGGGGGTGGTGTTGAGTCACCCCCTCTGTGGGTTTCTCTCCCAGGACACTACGTTCACGCTGGCAACATCTTGGCGACTCAGCGCAAGTTCCGTTGGCACCCGGGAGCCCATGTGAGTTGCTTTGCGGTCCCCTTGTTTTTCTCAGACCCCTTCTCTGTACCTGAGAATAACAACTCAACGCCAAGCGTCATCGCACGCCCTGTCTGCATCACCTCATTTCAGTCCGAGCTGCCTCTCGAGGAGGGAACGTTGTCTGTGGCCAAGCCAGAATTACTGGGGGGGGGCGGGGGGGGGGGGCGGAGGCTGCCTTTCTTTCTCTCTTGGGGGTCCCAGTTCAAGCAGGAGATGCCAGTGACTTCAGGTAATTTTTTTTTTCTAAGAATCACAAGAAAAGAGTTTCAATTTATGTTTCCTTATTGCTAAAGTCTCCTTTGTGTAAGTTCATTATTAGATTGATTAAAAGAAAGCTTGAATTTGATAAAATATAATGCAGCATACATGTACTATAGGCAAGGATTTTCACTTCAATCGATTGGGAATGCTTTGAGACTTCCGCAGCGCTGTCCTTCACGTGATTTGAAATGTTGGCTTAGCGTCCTTTGTAGTCAATTCGCATCCACCCCCTTGTTGTAATTTTAGTAAACACAGACTCCACTTAGGGATACTAAGTGTGTGGGTTTATGGTAAAGGCAGTTGCAGGTTTTTGAATGTGAGGTATTGGATTCTTGCTTCCTGGACTTGGTAAAGTAACAGCCACAGTGAAGGTGACCTGTTTTGAGTTGGACAGTCTGCTAAGTTCTTTGTGACTTTTAACTTGCTTAATCCCGAAATGACCCTTGAAGTCGTTTCTCGCTGATGGAGGATCGTAAGCATAGTTTTTGTTTTTGTTTTTTTTTGGGGGGGCATCACTGCCCTCAGGTGGTGGGAGTAGGAGGCCCAGCCTTTGCTCCGTGAAGCTGGAATCGAACCTCCATCTCAGTGGGCCACAGTCCCGCGCACAACCACTACACCACCGGGGCTCAGCCCGATCGTAAGCATAGTAAAGTGGAATGAGGGACCCAAGCACACATGGTTACCTGGAGCTAGGCAGCCCGATGCTTGAGCCAGAGGCCATGCTGGACCCCCTGGGTAAACACAGTAGCTCTCAAGTCCTAAGGAAAATCGGAGCTAAGACCCTGTTTTAAAATCTATATCGTCCTGACCACTGCAGGTCATCTGGCTCATCTGTCCAGTCGGTTCGAAGTGGTGGTAGCACCCCAGCACTCAGGGGCTCCCTGGACAGGCACGTGCTTGCACAGCGCATCCTTTATTGACATGTGTCTCATTCACATCGCTCTGGTCTCTACTTTGCATAAAGCCTGCACCTTACAGTCACAGTGGAGATCACAAGACATCCAGAGTGGGGTCCAGTGGGGAGAGAAGCAGGTTCCCAGAGGCAGTGATTTGGACGCCTTCCTGGGCATGGATTGGGCTCTATCCCACATGTCTGCCACCCAGGCCTCAGTTTGCTGGGACTGAGCAGCCAAGAGCCCGTTGAAGTGGTCTTTGCCCTTCTCTGCTGTGGAATCAGTACAGAAACAAAAGGCCCGGCAGTACCTGTCAGATGGAGCTTTCAGAACCCGCCCCTGGCCCCGGAGCTTGGGTTCTTATGAGAAGTCTGGCCACAAGCCTTGGGAGGGGTGCCCCCAGCTGACTGGTCTGTGTTGCAGGTGGGGCTGGGAAAGAAGAAGTGCCTGTACGCCTTAGAAGACGGGATAGTGCACTACACGAAGGACGTCTATGTGCCCAGCCCCAACAACGCAGAGGCCGTGGATCTGGTCACCAGGCTGCCCAAGGGTGCTGTGCTCTACAAGACTTTCGTCCATGTGCTTCCCACCAAGCCCGAGGGCACCTTCAAGCTGGTGGCGATGCTTTGAGCTCCTGGTTGAGGCTGCTGGACAGAGGCTGGATCCCAGGTGCCCAGAGAGGGCAGCCCCCGGAGCCGTGGGCATGATGACGGGCCTCCCATGGAGGCAGTCTGCTGGGTGGTGACTGCAGGACACGCAGCTGGAACCCCCTTTGGGAGACATAAGCTGGGCCAGAAATAAAAGCCATTGGGGTCATGAGTCTTTGCAGTTTGGACACACCTGGACGGACTCGCGTGATAGGGGCTTACTGTGCAGAAAGGAGGGGGCTTTCTGTGGGGGAGGGGCTGCCTTGGGACACCTCCCCCACCCCCCACCAAGGAAAGGAAGACAGGACATGTGCTAATGGGTGTCAGGCTGCTTCCCTCTCCTGCACCGCTTGCCCAGGGCCAAACCTGGGCCTGGAAAGGAGGGGACAGTCCTGTTCTCCTAGAGCCAATGCCACAGGAAGCGGGGCCCCCAGAGATGGCCATGTAACATTCCTCCTGAGGCTGAATCAGGCTCCATCTGTACTTGAGAACAGATCCTTCCAAGACAAGGCAGTTGGGGAGATCCCATCCTGACATCTCCATGGTTCTTGATGTGTCTCAAACCATGAACAGCCTCTCAAACGTGGCCTCCAAAAAACTCTGGGGAACCTAGAGTGGACTGAGGGCCCACCCTCAGGACCCCCAGAAGCTGGGCTTCAGAGCGGAAGAGGCAGAAGAGCGCTGCAGCTGGTAGCGGGTCATTTCTGGAGGGTGGCGGCCTCCAAGAGGGGCTTATCAAGTCAGGGACACCCTTCTGGCACTTCCTTATGCCCTCAGGATAGAGAAGGCTCCAGTTTGCTTTGAACTTCTGCCTGGTTCTTTTGGGCCATGGCATCAGGTTCCATCTCCTGCAGTTCCTTGGCAGAGATCCTGGGGTCTGCAGAGGTTCTATCTGGGGTTACAGGTGCCCAGGCCCAGCTATGCCGTCCTTCGGCACAGACCTGACCAGCTCAGCACCATCCCTGGCGAAGTGGGTGTGAGCATGGGCAGGATGGAGAAGCGGTCCTCGCCCACCTGGTGGAGGTAGTGTCTTAAGCAGGGCAGGCTCTTTCCCAAGTCGTTGGGTGTTGGTGCAGGCTGTGACTGGCTGACCTCATAGCTTGGTGACAGCTGGAGGAGTGGGAGAGCCTATTTCCTGTTCCTTCCCGGAAATGAGTCTTAATTGTGCCCCCACCCCACCTCTGCCTCCCTTGGGAGCCTGTCCTGAGCTGCTGGGAAGCCCCCTCAGCTGGGATCTGCCCAAATAGAGGAAGTGGACTCATGGGCTACCGGCAGGTTCTGGGGTGACCTCAGTGGCCTTTCCTGGGCTTGTCCCCAGGTGCTGCCACTGTACATTGTGCACGGGTATCGGCTTAGAAGAGCCCCCAAAACCACTTCTCTGCTGGCCAAGTCCAGAACACTGTGCGTCAGCGGCCCCCACCCCTAAGCTGTCGCAGCTGGGCAGGTGGGCTGGCTGCCATCCTGGAGGAGAGTGTTACAGGCTGGGCCCCGCAGAACAAGTGGCCTCAGCGACCAAGAAACACCAAGGAAGCCAGGTGGGGACCCAGCCTCGGTTTATTTAGGTCCTCCCTCCAAAGTGTCTTGTTCCTCCCCCCCACCCAACACACAGTATAGCCCTTGATATACAGAGACTCCTCCCTGCCTCAGGACTTCTGCCCATGCCTTTCCCACCACCTCCATGTCTCCTCACCTCTATTCCCCGGGGTTCCTTCCCCATTTCCACTGGCTGGACCTCAGGGGGCAGGGACTCCAGCCCCTCCTCTACATCTAGAAAGTAGGCATGGCTAGAGACCCCGGCCTTCGTGATGCCCCTAGCTGGTTTGGCCCCTCAGCCCCTGCCCCAGTGCGGGTGCCTAGAGCCTAGGGAGGCTGTGCCCACTTTGAGTACCCAAGATGCCATCTGGTGCCCAGTCCCCAGGAAAAGAACTGACAGTTCAGCAGTTGCCACCTGCCTCCTCCACGGAGCCAGGGTGGGGGCATTGCCAGTGGTTTGGAGAGCTGGGAAAGGACCATTGTCTCTGCGCAGCTTCTCAACGGTATCTGCTGGAAGGCAGATTCAGGGGTGTGCCCTGTGCACACTGCAGACGTGGCCCCGAGGACGCTGAGGCAGAAAGGTGGGGGGCGGGGAGTCCCGAGTCCTATGGCTCTGTCCAGAGGAGTTGCTTCTCCTTGGGGAGTATCAGGGGTGCTTCCACACTGACGGGGACTCCGTGGAGCGGCAGCACTGGGACAGTCTCCTGAGTCACACCACACCGCCCCAAGGTTTGGGGCGCAGGGAGAAAGAGGTGCCCTTTACTCCCCGAGAGTTAGTCTTGGACACCCAGAGTTCTCCCACCTTAAGGGGTGCTGAGGCAGCACCAGCTCGCTGGTAGAATGTGGGTTCACTGCTCTGGGTGGCCCTGAGACTGGGCTTCTGGCCTGTGGGGAGGAGCGGGGGGTGCTCTGCCCAATGCTGGGGGCTCCGCAGTGGGCACTCACCAGGGGCCACCACTGTGCCTCGGAAGCTGCCGTCCATGGACAGTGGAGAGGGGGTGCAGCCACTAGGCCACAGCCCAACCTAAGAACTGACCCCAGAGGCCCGCCTTAGGCAGGCAGGGGGATGGGGGCCGCTCCCAGCCTCCTCCTGGTCAAGCCATGGCTCTTCTCTGACAGCCACCTGAGGGTCCTGCTGGAACTTCCCTGGCCAGGGCTTGATGGGACCAGGTGTGGCTTTGCGAAACCTCACACACACCAGAGCTCCAACTTGGCCAGGTTCCCCCGTGCCTTGCTATCTACCGCCATTTCCTATCAGCCCGGGGACTTGGATTCCAGGAGCCAGTGGGCCAACCTCCGGATGGCTCTTGGCTCAGCCTCCTCCAAGGGTACAGCTGGTGGTAGGCAGTTGTCCTGGAAACTGCAGGCCATAAAACAAACTGCCCCACCCCGCCCTCTTGCTGAAGGAACTGGGCCCAGCCAGGGGAGGGTGTCCAAGCTGCCCAAAGCCTCAGGCACTCTCTCTAAGCAGTGGGGGCTGGGGCACTGCTGGGGATGGGGCAGAGAAAGGACCTGAACTTGGAAGATGGGCCAGGGGTCCCCACCCTTTCTTTGCCTGCCCTCTGGGCCTGCCTGGTGTCTAGCAGGACCTGCGAGCTTCTCTGCCAGTGAGGTAGCCTTGGGGGCCCAAACAGCAGGGGTGTTCAGTCAATTGGTTGAGGAGCCCTTGAGGCTATTAAAGCAGTCATGAGTGACCCAGGCTGATGGGTGTGGACAGGATGGCCCAGCAGGGGGCATCAGTGGCTACCCAGGCCTGGTGTAACGCTGGTGAGTGGGAAGTGGAAGGGGTGCGGACCAACAGTCTACCCAAGTTCAAAATAAACATTTCACGTGGTGTTGAGTCTCCTGGCTTGACTGCGGGCTGGTTGACAGGTGACCCCCCCACTGCCCCTTAGACAGTGTCTAAATGGGCACAGGTGCTGACCCCCAAGATGCAGTTTGTTAAGGACCTAAGAATTGCTATCTAGATCTATTCAAAGCTCTGCAGGGCCGGAGCCATCCCTCTGCTCACGGGGGCCCTGGAGGATGGCTCGCAGCGGCTTGGGTCCAGTGCCTCACTGAGGCAGCAGGCGGCCAAGCGTGGTCTGCCTGCCGAGCAGCAACTGTGTGGATGTGAACTTGGGCCTTTCCCTCAGCAAAGGAGCCCTTGCTCACCATGACCAGCAGGCCCCTCCTCCAACAGAAACCAGGGCGGCGGCGGCAGCAGCATCCGAGTCCCAGAAGCCAATCCGGTCTCCCTGGAGCTCGAGCTGCAGAGCCCTGTTGCCACAGTCTGCTGCAAGGCTTTCACCACCCCTGCTCCATGCTAGCTCCTAGCTCCACAGCCCTGGGCCTCTGCCCCCGCCGCAGAGGGCTCCAAGGGGCAGGGGAGACGAGGCCCAAAAGGCAGCCCCAGCTGGCGCGGGCCAGCAGCTGAGACCCCACTGCGAGGCCCTTTGCTATGCTGGCAGGGGATCTGGCCAGGTGGCATCCTAGGCTGGATTCGGCCCTGTTGTTCCCTGAGCTGAGGGAACCCACGCGGCCTGGTTGGTTGAGAAGGATTTAAGAGATTTTCACCCTTACCTTCGCCTTAGGGTGTGCGTGGCAGGCCCAGAGTGTGGGCACACCTTTCCAACAACTCCTCTCGGTGGCCAGGAACCTGCCACTTCCTGCCCAAATAGGGCCAAGGCCCTTGGGATCTCAGCTCCTGAGCACACTGCCCGAGTCGGGGCTGGCCAAGAACCCCCAGAAGGAGAGCCTGGCTGGGCTGGGCAGCCCATGCTGAGGGATGACGGCAGAGACAGCTCCACCTCTGGAGCCTTTAACTTCTCTGAAAGGGAGCTGATTCAAGGGTTTCTTGGACCGTAGCTTCTGGGCGAATTCTGGACCGCCTTTCGCCCAGCAGGCATGAGACACCCCCATCTGCTGGCCTGCAGAGGCCCAGCCTCCTGGACCTGTAGAAGGCCCACGGGGATGGGTCCCAGCAGAGGAGGGAGCACAGAGGCTGGGCTGAGAGAAAGATATATTTTTTCTGTTGCATATTTCAGACTTCACACTGAGCATCAGGTACAAGGCTACTCCAGGTATCCTCAACCCAATGGTGGTCTCCCTGCTGCCCAGGACTGGGGACCCAAGCCCACGTGCAGTTCTGGGGCACCTGGGCAAGTCCCCATGTCTGGAGGGCCAAGTGCCAGCCTTTCCCACAGAGGGCCAGCATACACCAAAGTGCCCTAGAGCCAGCCTCATCCGTTCCTCTAGGCCCCGCTGGCTGCAGGTGGGCTGTCCCCCCACCAGCGTCTTTCCCTGCAGGCCCAGCACCACCTGTCCCTGCCGTCGCCGAGGTGCAAGCTAGAGGCCCCGGCGCCAGCAGATGGGCTCGTCAGGCTCCCATCCCCGAGCCTCTTCCTGGGCTGCTGGAGCCCTATTGCACATCTTTCCTCTCCAGTGACTCCCTCACTGCCCATCCCCTTCTTTAAATAAAAAAATACAAACTAACAGGGAAGGGGAGGCAGTATCTGGCCCTTCTCCCCACGACCCCCCAGTCCTCGAGTTCCCAGCAGAGCCAGCAGCCGGAGCGGCCACCGTCCCTGCTGTACAAACTCTCTGGCTGGAACAGGGGCTGCCTGCGGGGGGAGCATCCTCTCCCGTCACCGTCCTTGTCGTCGGTAAGGTGTGATCCCGGATCCTCCGGGCACGGGCTGGGGCCCTGCTACCTGAGTCGTCCGTCTGCTTTGACGGGCCCCAGCTCCGATTTGGGGTCAGGGGACAGAGAGCTCCAGCTAGTCAATCTGCAGGGCTCCAGGGAGGGGCATGTGGAGGGTCCAGTGGCACAGAGTCCTGCCACCGACCAGAATCTGCTCAGTTCCTCCTCTGTCCAGGCCTCCAGGGCGGGGCCCGTGAGCTCAGCCAGCCGCTGGGTGGCCTTCTCCCCAGGCTCTGGCTGAGGCAGGTTCAGGATGCTGCTCAGGCCCTGGAAGCTCTGCTCCATGTACTCGTTGTGGGGTGGCCCGGCATGCAGCCAGCTGGCATCATCTGGGGGCACAGAGCAGTCGGTGAGCACACTCGGGGTCAGGTATGGACCCCCCACTCCCCCAAGGCTGCCTGAAACCGTTGGTGAGTAAGCTTGGGCCTCTATTTACTAAAACCAAGACTGATTCCTGAACACCCAGCTCAAGGGGAAAATAAATGGTGGGCTCGAGACACTTTGAAAGTGGTTTCTTTCCAGGAAGGCCTCTCTTCCCAACCCTTGCCAGGGATGCCCCCACAGCTGTCAGGAGCTTCCTGCTCTCCAGCTGCGGGGCGGGGGGGGGGAGGACATGCCGCCCCCTCTTCTCAGCCCCTCAGCTCAGAGCTCCCTCCTCCGACTGTAAAGTCCCAGCTCCATTCTCCACGCTCCGGCCAGCTGCCGCCTGTTGCAGAGCCTGCCTGCAGCCTGCCCCAGCTGGCTTCTCCGCTGAGCTCAGTGAGCCGGGGACGCGGCCTGCCTGGGCCCTGGCGCTGTGCAGCTGTGCCCACATGGTGACAGGAATTCAGTCATAACCTCGTACTCCTCCTCTGAGCTCCCCCTGCTGACAGGTACCTGCCGGGCGCCCACTGGGTCCTTGCGTGAATACATCCCAGGGGCTGTAGTGGGGGCTTGCCCAGCCGAACTGGATCTCTGCTCAGAGGCTGCTCCCTCAGCCATGGCCACATGACATGGCCTAGCCAACCAGAGTGGACCATCCCATCAGCTACCGAGAGGCCCTGGTCAGTGCTTGAGAGGGTGTCTCTGTGTGCCACAACCCTGCCCCACTCGCCACGGGCACTAGTGTGAGCGGGTTGGTTGCTTGTGCTCAGGGAACCTCTGCTGGTGATACCACTTCCACTCTACACGGGCAGCAGTCTGAAACCACCGGCCACTTCCCGGGTGAAAGATGCCTCCCCCGCCAAACTCCCCAGGAATGCGGGGCTCCGATGGCAGGTCTGTCACCCCCTGGGGGTTGTGTGTCTGGCCTCAGGGTCTCGGTGGAAAGGAGAGCAGTACCTTTCCTGAGAGGTAGTTTGCGGTTGAAGGTCAACGGCAGCACGAGGAAGCGGGTCTCGCCCAGGGGCTCCCAGAACTGAAGCAGGCGGACGGTCCAGGCTCCGGGCCGCAGAGGCCGGCTCAGTGGGGGCTTGTACTGCGTGACCTCAGTCTCCGCGTCTACCGTGATGTCGTAGGACGTGGCCACCACATAGCTGGGGTCAATCCAGACCACGGTGGCTGTGAGGTTGGGGCCCCGGGCCCAGCGCTGCATGGCCACAGGCTCGTCCAGCGGCCCCATGAGCCCCCCAAAGTTCCGGAACACACGCTCTTTGGGGTCCCACTCAGTGCCAACCTGCAGGAAGGGAGAGGAGCAGCTGGGCAAAGTCCTCCTGCCCAGGTGCCGCCTCTAATTATGAGTGCAGCCTCGGGCCAGCCACTGGCCCTTCCTGCACCTCAGTTTCCCCATGGGCAAAGTGCAGGGTCAGACTCCAAGAGCTCTCTGAGCTCTTCCCACTCTGCTACTCTGCTCTGCAGGGGTGGGACCAGAAAGCGAGATGAGGTTGGGGGCCATGCCAGAGGCTACCACCCACAGGAAGCCTGGGAGGAACCTTGTGGACCAGCCAGAATGGCCACGCCCCTCGGCAGCGCACCTCCCCCACCAGAGGGGCAGCACGGTGGGCTTTTGTAGAAGGGACCCACATCCCTTCCCACTCGACCAGAGGCTGCCACAACTAGGAACCCTTCCACCACACAGGCTCAGCCAAGTCCCCAGCGTTCCCTCCCCGATCCCTGTCCCTCTCTTCCCATGGTCCCGAGTCTCACTGGGGAGTCCGAACCAACGAAGGGGACCCGTCCCACCTCCAAACTCTGGAGCCGGCTCGCCTGGTCACTGCGCCCCATCATCTTCAGCAGTCCCTGGGGCATCAACCACATCTCCAGAGTCTCTGCCGGCCCCGGGGCCGAGGGCTGCACTGCCTGCGTCACCAGGTAGCCCTGGAAATGGTCGTCATAGAAATACAGGTGCACGCTGGACGGCAAGCCCCTGGGCTCAAACCTACGAAGGTTCCAGCAGGGAGAGAGGGAGATGCCTGATGTCAGCACACCCTCTTGACCTGGAGAACCAGGGAGGTCCTGCCCCAAATCTCACCGCCCCCAGCACCTCTCTGCCTACGATCCCATTCTCCCCGTCTCACATGGGGTGCCCAGCTTGGCTGCCACCTTGGGTCCCCATCCCCTGCCACCGTGCTTCAGGAAGAGGCTCACCCGCAGAGCGAGGTGGCACGGCGCAGGCCGAGGCGGGCGAAGGCCGTGTAGGCGGTGAGCAGGACGTCACTGAGGTCCCCGGGGCCCTCGGCCTCGTCGTAGGTGCTCTCCCAGTAGGCCTTGATGGCTGGGGTGCCCGGCGGGTAGCTGCCGTACAGGTGAGAGTCCAGGATCTCCAGGACCTCCTGGTTCACGGTCGACTCAAACTTCCGGGCGAAGAAGGTGGGCCTGGACACTTGCTGGAGGGGACAAAGCGAGCAGAGTGGCAGGGCCTGGAGGTCAGACAGCCTGGCCAGCAGGGTGGCCAGCTCCCGGGCCCTCCCTCCCGCCAGGGCTTTGCTCGTCACCCAGGGCTGTGGGCTGCTCCACCGAGCCCACCCCAGGTCCCTTCCAGCTCGGGAGTGCTCGTGGGGGAGGGGGAACTCTCAGGGGACGCGGGCTGGCAGGCACCTGCAGGCGCAGGAAGTCGGAGGGCTTGAAGTCGTTGGGTGAGCAGCCGCACCAGTCCACGATGTGCTTGTACTGGCACTTACAGCCCAACTTGCGGTTCCAGTTGGTGACGCGCAGGTTGTTGTCCACCAGGCTCTCGCAGGCCGGGCTGTTCTCCAGCACTGTGTGGAAGAAGGACTGGTGGGGAGGGCGAAGGTAAGCTGGGGCGCCTCAGCACACGCCCCGTGCCCCGTCCCTGGGGTCAGCCCGGGCTCCCCCACCTCGGCGGGGAGCAGGGTGTACGTGTAGAACTGGCGGAGCTGGGCCACCAGCGGGTCGTCCGTGTACACCACGTACTCCACGAAGTTGCGCGTCAAGACGAACCAGTCGGAGCCGCCATCCACCACGATGCCCGCCGGGATCTGCCGCTCCCCCAGGCGCCACATGTGAGAGTCACACTCGTGGAAGAGCCGGTCCAGGCCCTGCTTCTTGATAAACCTGCGCGTGGCAGACGGCCCCAGCTGAGGTCCCGCCTCGGGAGGTCCAAGCTTTGTCACCTGCCAGAAGCCCCTCTCTGGCACTGTTTGGAGGAGCCAGGCCCCAGACTGGGGGCAGCCGAGTTCTCCCAGGCAGGAAGGGCTGGACGTAGCAAGGCCATGCCCAAGGCATCTCCTGTCCCCACCTTCCCTCACCTGGAGTTGTCCCGACCATGCGACTTGAGGAAGTTCTTGTCCCTGTTCTTGGACAGGAAGGCCACCAGCTCCTCATTGGTCCTGCAGAGGGAATGGTGGGGCAGGGTGCGCAGGGGGGCTCAGCCACATCCACCACAGTAGCCCTTCATCACTCTCCCTTTGCCCCGCCCCTTCCTGGCCACACATCCAGCAGATGCTTGGGGTGCGGGTGGGGGAGAGTTGGGCGCCTGAGGCCCCAAGGAAGATCATCCCATTCTTTCTCCTCCCCTTGCTGTGCCCGACTGATGAACAGCAGGTGACCAGCAGAGGGGAAGGGTGGCAACCTAGGGCACCCTATGGGGCTGTCTGGCGGGATGGGGAGGAGTTGGCACTGATGCGGGCACCCAGCAACACGCACGTAACACGGCGAGGGCCACGAGGCCAGCCGGAGCCCAGGAGTCAGTCCCTCAGGGCTCTGACCTGGTTGGGTAGTCAGTGGCGCTGAGGTTGATGAAGAAGTCCCAGGCCCAGCCAGGTCCCTCCAGCAGGTCGCGCATGCTCCGCAGGTACATCCTCAGCAGGCTGGCCCCGCCCCAGATGGTGACCATGCGCCAGGGCGTCACGCGCACGTTGCCGTACTGCCGCGCCAGCTCCACCACCTCCCGGTGCAGGTAGTTGGAGCGCTGGAGGGGAGGGGCCGCTCAGCCGCGGGGTCTGGGCCCCCGCTGGACACCTGGTCTCGGCCGCTCCCCCACCCTGGGCTCCCGGACCGGTGCCCGTCCCCACCCGCACCCCCCGGGCGGTACCTGGTCCACGTGGATGTAAAAGAAGTGCTGCTCGTGGTACACGGCCTTGAGGAGCCGTTTCAGCTGGCGGACGGCGCGCCCGTGGACCACCAGCACGTAGGCGATGCGCACCGGCGGGCCGTCCACAGGCTGCTGCGCCCGGATCTCGTCCCACTGGATGCCGGGGCTCAGCTTCCCTGGGAGGAGAGCCGGTCACAGGGGGCGCTCAGGGGGCGAGGGAGTGCCTGCTTCCCATCACACTCTTGGGGTACAGCCACGTTCTCTGGTGAGAACGGGGGCGGGGACCCCCACCATGTACGCCCACCCAAGGCCCAGGGCGCCCCGTGGCTCACCGGCCAGTGGGCAGTGCCGGGGCACAGCCTTGGGCATGAGGCTCCCAGCCTGGTGCAGGCACACCACGTTGGCGATCTCCTGCTGGCACTGCTTGGTGCTGGCCCGGGCCAGGGCAGACAGCGCGTCCTTGCCCACAATCTCACACTTGGGGGTGAAGCCGTTATCCGTGGGCTGGGGTGCGCCCTCCACGCTCCCCGTGTCCCCGTGGGGTGGGAAGCCAGCCGCGCCCACCAGCGCCTCCCCAGCTGCCGCCCCGCTCAGGTTTTGGCGGCCCGGGGCCTCTGGGGGCGGGGCGGGGGGCACCCGCCGGCTGGCCCTGTGCCGGCTGGTTACTGCCCGCACCACCTTGGCCACCGGCACGCCCGGGTTCTCAGCACGGCCCCGCCAGCGCCCATGCCTGCGGCCCGCGCTGCCCCGCCGGCCCGCGGAGCTGTCTGTATCTTTGGAGCCCTCGCCGGGGTCGAGCGGCCGTGGCTTCCTCTGCCTTCCTTTCTGTAACAGACAGACAGACAGACAGAAGGTCCCTGGGTAGTCACTGACCTCCTTTTCGGAAGCTCCACCCTGACCCTCACTCAGAGAAGCTTCTCCCCACCGTGCTCCCCAGACCGGCGTCTACTGCGAAGCCTCTGACCCAAGGAGCCAGCCCTGTGAGGCGCCTCCCCACCTCCACGTTACCTTGACTGCTCAGGTCACAAGACATGGCTTTTCGGGCATTGGCTCAGACACCACTTTCTTCTTCAGCAGATGTAAGAGTGACTGAAGGACATCACCCTTCACCATCCTACGCTGGCACCTGTGATTCCATTTCCAGTCTCTCTCTCTCTCTCTCTCTCTCTCTCTCTCTCTCTCATACTCACTCATTCTCTCACACTCACTCTCATACTCACTCTCACACTCAGTCTCTCACTCACACTCACTCTCACACGCTCACTCATTCTCTTATTCACTCGAGCTCTCTCTCTCTCTCACACACTGTCACCACTGGATGCCCGCTCACAGCCACCCTCGGGGGCGGGGCAGACGGCCCTGTGAGTTCCTGAGACAGTAAGTAGGTCTTGGTGGCAATGGAAAACCAGTCCTCCTCCCACAGAGCGAGGGCTTGGTGCTTTCAGACGGTGGGACTGAAGGGGGGCAGATCCAGCTCTCAGGGGCAGAGTTCTGAAAGGGTCGGGAGAGGAGGCAACACCGGGAAGGAGCGGGAGAGGCGGGGCTGCACTGTGAGATACAACGAGGAAACGAGCCCAAGACAGTTCCAGCCCCCAGGCCCCTCGTGTGTGCGGAGCGTGGGTCCCGGGGAGGAGCAGTGGGAGCGGCGGCCCCATCGGGTCCACCTGCAGACAGTGCATTCAAGGGCAGTCAGAGATAGCTCCGTCTGCTGGCAGCGGATCTCCCACACAGGCTCTCTCTGGCTGGTGTCAGGAAGAGACGGAGGACGTGGGGCCCTGTGTGAAGGCACAAGGCCGCAGACTGTGGAGTCAGGGCCCCTGACCAGCGGTTACCAACAGCTTTTCCTAACGGAGTCTGTTTGCTCAACTGTAACACGCAGGAGGGAAGATGAGCATTAGCGAGAAGAGAGAAGGCAGCCAGAAAGAGCTGTCTGAACCAGCTGTCTCCCATTGCGTTGCTCTCCCCCCCCTTTAACCCCCCCC